>VVAS01011721.1:2507-12616 GCA_015103295.1 Ptychochromis oligacanthus
ACAAAGTGCTAATACTAGCTGAAGTTTTCTTTATTTTTTCTTACAGCTGTTTGTAGGAGTCTTTCCTCTTGTTAAAGATGCTCATTGTACACAGAGCTGTTTGTAAGGATCTCCTGACAGTTGCACTTACACACGTGTCAGTTACTTATTATTATCATTCATTTATTCAACTATGCCTGTTATCCAACTGACAACTCACATTTCTGCCCCTCATACAGGTGGGCTCTCACATACACAGTCACGTTTTAGAGGCTACAGTAAAATCCTTTGTTATACAGCAGTTGTCCTCAGGTTGAGCTTGAGCTCCATCACAGCTCTTGAGATAATTTCAGTTCACTGTTATTAAAGGCCTTATCTTTGGTCCTGTCTCCCTCTCCTTTCTTCTGTTTCCCCTCACCCACAACCGGTCACGGCAGATGGCTAACCTTCCCTGAGTCTGGTTCTGCTGGAGGTTTCTTCCTGTTAAAAGGGAGTTTTTCCTCCCACTGTCGCCAAGTGCTTGCTCATATGGGGTCGTCTGATTGTTGGGGTTTTCTTTCTAATATTGTGTATTGTAGGTCTTTACCCTAAAATATAAAGCGCCTTGAGGCGACCGTTGTTATGATTTGGTGCTATATAAAAAAATTTTAATTTAATTTTAATAATCAAAGTAATGAACACAATAAGGGTACTGATAGTAACAGTGAAAATATATTTACTCTGCCATACATCGCTGTAGTTAAATTAACTATCATTACACATGGAAGCAAACTATGAACCTTCTGTACAGCAGACATTTTGGCATTTCATAGCAGGAAAAGGGCAGGCTTACCTGATGACATTAATTATGGCTGGATAATTTCAGCGCCCTTAAATTGTGGCTCATGTTGTCCTCAGACACCTGATAAAACTGATCCTTGTGCATTACTGATTTTACATTTGCTTTGCAGTATACACCCTCAGCTGAAGTAAAGTTGGACTGTCTCCTTTTTCTGTACCATCTTTCTCGCTGTAGCATGTAAAGCATTTGAAAGTTTCGAGTACGTATAACCAGACTTCTTTCCTCTGGGTGTTTGTGTATTCATTTGTGGTCCTCCAGGTAGAAGTGTCTCCTCTGCCTGAAGCTCTGTCCAACTGCGTGAGACCCGATGCCAGAGTTCCTCCAGCTTACAGCCAGTCTTGTACCAACTACAGAACAGATAAACACATCACGTATGCCTTTCTGTACCCACCACGTAAGTGAACCACCACAGTATAAACTGAAATACAGTTTGTCTGGTCAAAGTTTTATTTGATGCTTAGTCCCAAGGCCAAAGGCAATGCTGAAATTTAAAAAAAAACTAAAAAAATATAGACTATATATAAAAGATGGACATAGCCACCATGATTTCACCCTTTGGTTTTTAGACTTGCATTTTGAAGCTTTGAAGTTAGCATTTTGACCACCGCCATATTTTGTTTTGTTTTTTGAGCCAGAATTGTCCATATTTTAGCGAGAGGGTAGAGTGCTAAGTTATCAACTAACAGTAGTAGGCTTGGTTAGCAAGCTGCTCCATGTGTTATTAATGTAGAGAGTAGACTTTGCTTGACTGGCTGCACAAGGAAGACTCGTCCAAAAGCATACCTTGCTTTATCATTGATTTTACACTAAATGCGACCATAGTGTACAAAATTAAGATCATGCTGTCTTAAATAAAACTGGAAACTAACAGTTGAGAGTAGAGCCCAACTGATATATCAGTCAGCACTCCTGTATATTATTGGCTGATGTATTGGTATCTACAAATGATTTTAATTTATCGGCCAATAAATGAAAATTAAAAAAAAAAGTACAAAAGAGACGGGAGAAATGCGTCTCAACCATGTTGTGAGGGTTGACATTGCATAATTTGTCCACCAGAGGGCACTCTGGTGTTTGGAACTCCACAAACACAACAACCAGCTGATCTGAGCAGGCAAAGCCTAAATGTGTAATTGATGACTTGTTGTGACAATAAAAGAAGTTTATTTTTAACATACACTGTCATGATATCTTAATAAGTACTCATAAATAACTACACATAACATGTTAGGGAAATCTGTTTGTTTTGTGTGCCTGAAAGAAAAAAAAATACTGGCTGATAATATATGCTTTTTAAATCACTAAGTATCAGTATCAGTCCTAAAAATCCTATATCGGTCGCACTCTAGTTAAGACTATAAACTTATCAGGAAAGTGTTTACTGAGGTTCATAGCAGATCAAGATAATTTGCAACCAGAAGAGTTGCCCTCTGCTGGCCATTAGAAAGACTGCAGATTTAAGTCATTTTAGCAGTGGCTTTACTTTTCAGACCTGAAAGCTCCATCTTTTGTACACAGCCTACAGATCATATTCATAACTGTGCTTACAATATATTTTCATAAACAACAAAAATTTTTCTTTGTCAACAGAACTGTCCTCAAACATAGACAAAAAATATGATGCTGTCCTCATCACCAACACTGTTCCCATGTATCCTGCATTCAAGAGTAAGTGTTTAACCCACAGCGTTACTGTTCAGATGTCTGTTTCATGCTTTTAATTCTCACGTTTTGTTTTTCCACCATCCACCTCTTTCTCAGGGATATGGGGTTATTTCCAGAGAGCACTGGTGAAGAAATATGCCACTGAGAGAAATGGAGTGAACATACTGATTGGACCCATCTTTGACTACAACTATGATGGTGTCAGGGACTCAGCTGAGAAGATAAGAGAGTAGGAGCAATCATTACTTCGATACAGCTGCACATATTTCTGTTGCACCTCTTGACTTCAGGGTGAATTGACAATATAAATTGTGAGATTTTTCACTGGGACAGTACAAAACAGTATACAGTGGAAATTGCTATATGTGTTACTGTTTGCATTGTGTCTGAAATAGATACAGTAGATATAGTAGCTTTTTGACCTCTGATGTTTTTAACTGTTTTTTTTAATCTTTTTGTTTTTTTCAGGTATGTAAGTGAGACGATCCCCATCCCCACCCACTACTTTGCGGTCCTGACCAGCTGCTTAGACTTCATGCAGGCTGCAGACTCGTGTAATGGACCGCTCAGCAGTGCTGCGTTCATCCTGCCGCACAGACCCACCAACGACGAGACCTGCAACGTAAGGAGTGTCACATCTTTGAAATCACTTTTACATTTACTTTCCCTGCTCTTTTTCTGAGGACTAGTATATTAAACACCTGATCCACAGCAGAGCATTAGCTTTAAAGGAATCCAGCAAACCCAACATGAAACATTTTGCCCCCAGCCACCATAAATAATATTTGAATATGAAAAGTATATTTCTGTTTCACCATTTTAACACAACAACCACAGCAAAATGTTATAGGTCTTTCCTCTGTTCATGCTCCACCTCTGCATCTCTGGCTGTTTTTGCATAATCTTGTTGAAAAAGAAACAGTGCTGACAACATATATTCTCATTTTCACCTTGACAGAGGAAATTGCAACCCTCTAATGGGTGCTTTTGCAAAACACAATTTTCTGAACTTATAAAATCATAGACCATCTGTCAAGAAAGCCTATTGTCAGTTTACATTCCTTGACGTCAGGGGGACTTCAGTGTTTTAGACATGTAATGTCTCAGGCGCCCATTTTAACTTCTTTACAGTTTGTGTGTTAATCATAGACTGTATATAAAAGATGGACATAGCCATGGTAATGTCTTACCTTGGTTAGGGAAGTCCCCTTTTTGAAGCCTCAGTTTTAACATTTTTCCCACTACATTGTTATTTTTTTTTTGGAGCCAGAAGTGACCATATTTAGATGAGAGGGTGAAGTGCTAAGTTATCAGCTGGCAAGCACGTTTAGGAAGCAGCATTCATAAACTGTACAGGTACGTAAACACCTGCTAATTAGTGTTATGTAACAGACTAATAAAATAATATAATTTTACTCGCCAAAATTGACGCATAAACTTCTTGGGCTAGCTATACAATAACCACACAGCAAGCCATATTACTTGTCAGTAGGTCTTTTTTTTAATAATCTCATTTTTTAATACTCGAAAATGAAGGTAAAAAGTTCATAAACTACACAAACGTGCACACCAACACTGCTGGACTGGCCAGGGATGAGAGTCGTCCGTCTTTTGGCGAATTTCTGTCTTTTTTATCAGTCCTCAACCTGCCTGTTTTTCCTCCCTTCTTTATCTGTTTTGTTATGCCTGCCCACCTGTATTCCATTACAGCTGACTTGCCAGCAGGAGGTGTGGATCTTGTCTTTAGTCTGGTATATTAATATGCACACTTACAGTAGTTGTTACAGTAGCACAGTGTTGACAAGTGGCATGATTTGTAACACGGCACCTCATTGCCAGAAGAAATTTTGGCCTATTACACGTCTGTAAAAAGGCTGTAAAAGTCCCCCCAGATTCTACCAGATGCCACCACATTGCATTTTTTTGTTGTTTGTTTGGTTGGTTAGTTGTTTGTTTGTTTGTTTTTTTCCCCTTTAAAATTTTCCAGGCTCTATACTACACATACCCTTCTCGCTGTCTGGCGTTCTTTTTTTGGGGGGGATCACTCTGCCGCACATTTTGTGTAGTGACCAGAAATAACCACAAGCATGTGACTGTGAAGGATTAGTGGTTTGTTCGAGGGTTGAAGGCTACATAAACATCAGTAGTCATTCTGCCATATGCAGCATATTCTTCACTCCCATGGGTGTTTGCCTAAGAAAGACCTGTAGTTGGTCAAAACATTGTTCAGTTATAGCGCCCACAAATGTCACAGCTGATTAACTCCACGTCTTTTTACGTGTGAGTTTTAGAACATGAGCTGGAGGGACATTGCAGCTTTTGTGAATAGGTGCAGTAAAAATAAATCAAAGACATTGTCCAAAAACTGAATGAAAAGCTGCACTGTTCACATGTCTTCGAAAGGAAATAGTAACTCATAATAACTGTGACAAAAGGTCTGTTTGTGTCATTTACCAAACTCAGCAGTTTCTAAACTTTAACTCTTCTCCCGGGACCCCAAACTATGGCCATGTTCTTATGAATAAGGACATTAGTTACAGAAACAAAAAGCATTTTTGTTCTGGACTGTAAACATTTTTTTCTGCTGCTTAGTTGGACATTTGAACAGAGGATTCTATGGGGATTGGCTCACTTTTGGAGTAGCCATTAGAGGAACTGCAGTTTATGGCACTTGTTTTATTTTAAAGCGCTGCCTCTTGATGTTAATTCATTAGTTACATGTTTGTGCAAAGTCTTTAACGTGTAATGACAGCGGTCATATTAATGTTGTGCAGTAAAAAGTACAAGATGAGAAATGCAGTGGAGAAAAAGCATGAAGTACCTCAAAATTATTAATTTTGGTGAAACATGTTAAACCAAAAACATTCTACCTGTTTGGTTGCATGACCGTTAATGAGAAACGACTTCTGAGAGCAGACATGAAATCTGCTGCTAATGCTCCGTGTCCTTCTAACTGCCTCCACAGAGCTCAGAGGACGAGTCTCGCTGGGTGGAGAGCCTGATGAAGATGCACACAGCTCGGGTCAGAGACGTGGAGCTCCTAACAGGCCTGGACCTGTACCGCAGAACCAGCCGGAGCTATGCCGAAATCCTCTCGCTCAAGACCTACATGCACACCTATGAGAGTGAGATCTGATCTCTGCTAATGTTACTGACATTATCTTCAACCGTGGTGGATGTATGTGGTACCAGGAAGAGATGCAGTCATCTCCGTTACACTGACCACACCAGCTGCTCTGCAGCGTCCATGTTGTGGCCCCTTCACTGACCTTGTGTTTTCATCTCATTCACTTGCTCCTTGTGATTTTAGATACTGTTTGAACACCACTCAGCTCCCAGCTGTGGTTCTGCCCACTTGAGTTTGTTTGACATTTGGAAAGAATAATTACAAGGTTTGCACTCTTGTGTCCAGGCTTTTCAATGGGTAGGCCTACTTTACAGATCAACATCCATTCACAGAAACACTGCTGCACACTGACATAATCTCTACTCATCCATCTGGCCGTGGCTCTACCCACTTATCTCTCAGGGGGCTGGGTGTAACTGGAAAGCTGATAATGAGAGAACATCATCACTAAATCTGTCTCCAAATATTCAAAGAGTATTAGCACAACAACGAACAAATCAATCTAGAGACATGGGTAGGATGTCAGACTGTGAACAAAGACCAATCAGGACGAAAGTGCAAGAGCTTAGGAGCGCCTCAATTTTAAAGTACTAGTAAAATATTTTACTCTGCATAGAGGCTGTATGACATGTATTCTTTTATAAACAACCACTATTTTTTGATAAACTGACAATGAATTAATGAAGACATCATTGAAAAAAGCCACTGTGGATTTTTTTAAAAACTGTGAAATTTTGAATGCCATCATGCCAAAAGAACTGCTGGTATTCCCTAAACCATCCCAGCTGGTTTGTGATCTAGTAAAAGTACAGGCAGTGTCATGTGATTCATATTGTTGTCGAAATCAGTCTATTCAGTCTGATATTTTAAAATTCCCTTGTATGAGGCACATTTGTAACACAGGTTTAAAAAAGTGGTCTTTGAATAACAATAATTAGCTATATTAAAATGACCAAGCTGAAGCAAATGTTTTCCTGTTGCATTGGTTATGTCCTCATTTTCCTGTATTGCCAGTCTTCAGGACTGTCATTAATCTCATAACATCCACCAGGTGACCAGCAGGTCACCTGGTGGCGGGTGGGGTTTGGGTTCGGTAAACCTCCGCCCCTTTTCATAGAATTTTCGCCTATTTCCACAGAAAAAAATGGAAAAGGAAAAAATGATGCAAAAATCAGTGTATGAAGCTTCATTTGAAAAGTAACTTCTTCTAGTTTCTGAAAATTTTCCTGTTTAACATGCAACCAAGACAGACTGCAACTCCAGCTCTAAATGCAGCCCTAGATGGGTTGCTGGTGCCCTGGTGGATGCTAACAGGTAAATTAATTTGACTTCAGACATGCTGAAATCCTTTAGAAAGGAAAACGTTACAGTGAATCTCATCTCATACACGTGAAGAGAAAATAAGGGTGGACAGCAGTCTGTTCAGGGATAATGGTAGGCTTATGGTTGGGAAATCTTATAACTGTAAGGCCAAAATGCCTGTTAGAGGGTTGAAATGAAAGGTAACATTAATCCACCCTTGTTGCTAAAATGCAGCCCAAACCTGCAGGATAATGTAGGATTTATGGTCCCGCTTAGGTGTCAGTTTGCTGAGGTCTTTGGCTATGCAGAGCAAAGAACTAAGGGTATGCAAGCATGGATGGATGGACAGATGGGTATGCAAGCAACCCAGACTTACTCACGTGCAGCCTTCCAAAAAGCAGCAGCGATGATGCTATGTGTAGGTAGAATATTGATTCTTTGAAAAGTTGGCGTTAACTGTTGAGATGAACAAAAGGAAAAAAAAACCAAAAAAACTAAAGATAAAAAACAAAACAAAAAAAAACAAAACATGATTGAGAAACAGACAATGGCTGCTACATGAAGACGATGGTCTGCACCAGTGCACAACCAGGTCGGATGCTCAGGTGGTTCACGTTCACCAGCCCCTATAATGACTTGACATTTGTCACAGGGTTGCCCATGTTTATACAGACTGCTTGAAACAAGTATCCAAGATGACATTTTTGAAGTCCATGTTCGGGACAGTGTGGTTTCAACATGGCCGACCCTCGTCAGTACGATCTGTTGTCACATCTTTAAGAAGCCATCTGTAAGTGCAGTCAGATTCTCAGAGCACTGTGGTTCTCTTTTCCTAAGTATCCTCCTAAGTCCTTGACATCATGACATTGTCCATCAAGGTCACTTAATAATGGTTATGAAAAGAAAAAGCAGGTTTATACTTTGACTACTAGACCATTGTTTTCTCTCTTCCTGATTTGTCATTTGATAATCTGACAGTTCAAGACTATCTCTAGAATCACAGGATCTTTAGATGGTGCCATGTCCTTTCTTTAAAATCTCTTAGCATCTTTAGAATCTCTAGTTTGGTCAGAGTGCAGGCAGTTTTTCTGTGAATGGATGAGCATTAGAGCAAGACAGTTCATCTGCTCTGTGTTATTATTTGATGTTCTGTCCTCCGTGCATTGTGTATCTACACTGTTGCCTCCATCTTACCTCCATGTGTTTCCATGTGTACCCAGATTTTCTTAATGTCAGGTCGAGTGAGTCCACAGCTTTTATTAAAAGGATACACAATATAAACTAAATGAATTCAGTGAACATTCCAAAGAAATTTCAAATAAAATTATTGGGGAAAAAAACCAACTTACTGATACCTAATTAACTTAAAGCTTAGAATTATACTAGGCCCTTCCATAAAGTCATGTACACATATGGGACTGCAGATACAGAGAACTAGATTCCATATGCCATAAAGATGCTGCATGTTTTAAAGAAGTAACGGAAAGGTGAATTCCACTGCAGAGCTTTGACAGAATCAGAGTCCCAGACAAATGAGAAGTAAGGATTCTAAAATCAGAGCAGTTTCCTGTATGATATAAAGCCGCTCTGTCATTACACGCTGTCTGCATTCAGCTCCACCTCATCTGTTCAGTGATTTCATAATGTCTTAGTGTGTGACATGGAATGATAATGCAATGCGTGTGTGTGTGTGTGTGTGTGGAGTTGAATTCAAGATATTTTCCTGTGTATGTGTGACTGTTGAGAGTGTGTCATGATTTTGAATTGTGCACAATAACAGTGTTAATGATGGTGATTTATTATGTTTGCCCAAAAAGCATTTACCACCTGTGAGACTGACCTATTTATGCTTTATGTACATTTCTTCTCAATAAACAAGTGTTTTTACTATTCAATTCAATTCAGTTTTATTTATATAGCACCAAATCACAACAACAGTTATATTGTAGGGTAAAGACCCTGCAATATTAGAGAGAAAACCCCAACAATTAGACGACCCCCTATGAGCAAGCACTTGGCAACATTTAACCCTGTTATCTTGGGCAACACAGTTACTCTAATTTTAATCCCGTTACCATATCATTTACAAGGTACATCAGGTACAAGCTCAAGGATTTAATCTATTTTTTGTAATAGTTTGAGTTATTATATGAATTGTGTATCTGAGCAAAGATTTGGAAAGAAATACTGAAATTACTAAAAACTATTGAAAAATTGGGCATGGTAGATTTCGAAAGTTGCTTAAATTAATACAAGTTAAGTCTTATCTGACATTGAATGAGTATTCAGTATGAGAGTGACTGTCTTCAACTTATTGGTCAAGAATGTCCAACCATCCATCCATTTTCTTCCGCTTATCCGGGGCTGGGTCGCGGGGGCAGCAGCCTTAGCAGAGAAGCCCAGACCTCCCTCTCCCCAGCCACCTCCTCCAGCTCATCCGGGGGGACACCGAGGCGTTCCCAGGCCAGCCGTGTCCTGGGTCTACCCCGGGGCCTCTTCCCGGTGGGACATGCCCGGAACACCTCACCCAAGAGGCGCCCAGGAGGCATCCTTATCAGATGCCCGAGCCACCTCAACTGGCTCCTTTCGATGTGGAGGAGGAGCAGCTCTACTCTGAGGCCCTCCCGAATGACTGAGCTCCTCACCCTATCTCTAAGGGAGAGGCCAGCCACCCTTCGAAGAAAACTCATTTCTGCCGCTTGTACCCGCGATCTCGTTCTTTCAGTCACTACCCAGAGCTCGTGACCATAGGTGAGCGTAGGGATGTTGATCGACTGGTAAATCGACAGCTTCACTTTTACACTCAGCTCTGTCTTCACCACCGTCAAGAATTTATTAAACAATATTTTTAAAATCTACTTTTTCAGGTTCTAGAGTAGTGGTAACATGGTTACGTCAAGCATAGCACACAACAAATAAAATATCTCATAAAAAGTTTACCTTTGATACCTCAGCTGGACAAATTATTTATTTATTTTTTTATGGTTTACTATTTCTTTTTTTACATACATAACAGAAAGTTATAAAATAAAGGGTCTAACTTTTGAAGCCATAAAAGTCTGACAGTCAGTTATAGCCAGTCATTGATAGTCCCAAGAACAAGGGTGATGTGCAGAGCTGTAGTAACTACAGAGGGATAAAGTTGATGAGCCATACCATGAAGCTGTGGGAAAGAGTTGTTGAAGCTTGGTTAAG
>VVAS01011727.1:10547-25986 GCA_015103295.1 Ptychochromis oligacanthus
ACTTCCAGTACAACATTATGATCTCCTTCCAAACAAGCCAAAGCATGGCTGCCACTGGAATCAGCAAAGACCTTTTGTCATGTTCTAGGAAGTATTAGCAAAGTAATCTAATCTTCACATGTACCTGTTTCGCTTAAAGATCTTAAGGACAAAAGCATGTAGCTGGTATTTAAGAACAAAAACTGCAAAAAAATGTAACCTTTACCAAAACATGGTGAAGTCGTGGCACTGCTTGCTTTGCGGGAAGGTCAGGAGGGGTAGGTGGGCGTACCAACATTTAGCAGCTCCATAAATGGAGTGGACAGGGATTAGAGCTGCAGAAGCTGCTGGAAGAAGAAGCCCAGTCTTGCAGTCCATTGTTCTGAACTGACAGTGTGTTCTCATCAGCAGGGGAAAAAACAGTTTCTTCTCTAGGCCACGGACAAAGCCAAGTGACCATAATACTCTCATCACAACAGTGTTTGCCTGAGAAACGATCGATGTCAAAGTGTTCCCATGCTGCTGCGTAATCCAAAGCATACATTTGCTGCATGATCACAATTACTACCATATGAAAATTGGGGTGAGTAGGTGTGAGGCCCCAAACGGGGGGAAAACAATATTTTACTGTGCTACATTTCCCTGTCTGAAAATGCTTTTTAAAATCAGTTGAAAAAATTATGTCAATTTTCCTGCTATAAGGTTTATTCTCTGATAGACAAACATTTCCCTCATTCTCTGTATATTCTAACCTCTATCATGCATTTTTAAGGCATATGTAATGAGTGTAACTGCCTCATACTCTGCAAGCTGCAAACACACATGAATACAGATTATTGTAAATATACTGCATCACATATATAGCAGTGGCAGTTCTATTAAAAAGTCTCAAATGAGAGAATATTTTTAATGAATGAAGACAATCTGAAGATGCCCATCACATATTTCAGCTCCCTGTCAATCAAGCTGCCTCTCTACTGGCCTCTCTGTATTTTCCAGTTTTTCTGTCAGTCTTAAAGTGCCAGTTTGTCCACCTGTCTGACCAACTGTCGGTCTTTATCTCTTCCTCTCTGTTGGTTTGACAGGTCTGCCAGTCTGTCTATTTGTATTTCAGCCTGTCTACCCTGCCTGTAAGAAGGTGAGAATGAGGTGAAACTGGGTGAGGATGTTTGGTGGAGCAGAGAAAACGTGCGATGCATGACCTCTTCGCTTAGGTTCGGATGAAGAGCTGTCAGTTGGCCTGTTCACCGTTTGGCTTTTGTGTATGACATCAGCACTGATTCACAGAGAAGAGGTAAGATACCGGGTTAATGACTCTTCCTCATGCCACCATGACTGCTGCACGTTAGGGGCACAATATCAGTCTGTTGTTACTATGCACGGGACAGTGTCGTGAGAAGAAATATTCATATTCATCCTGTATTTAGCTCTGCTTCTCATTAGTCCATACTTTTCTTGCTATAAACTAGATTATTCAAATGCTCTTTAGAAGCTTCAGTGTTGTAATGTTTCTTCAAAGGCCTCCATGTCGAAAAAATATGGACTTAATCTAATCCTCTTTAAAACAAAGCTGAGTATTAGAAATCTGACTGGTTACGTAAGCTATTGCCTTTCGGTAGCAGTCACATCAGGTCATTTGCAATGAAGATGTGTTTTCATATGGATACGTTTAAAAACAGCTAAACAGCTAAAATCAAGTTAAGGCAAGTTTTCTGATTACTTAATTTGACTTTACAACAAGAACCATGAGTTTTTTTTCCTTTTAAAATTAAAACTAAGGTTAGACTGTTCTTAGCTCTTTAAATGATGGGACCAGGCTCCAAATGTCAACCCCATTAACTCCCAAAAACTGCAGCAGGATCAGTGAAAACTATGCATTTCCAGATCTGTCTGATTCATGTTTTTTAGGAAGAATTTTCAAGGGCTATTAAATTAAAAAGGGGCTGGTTTGGCACAGCATTCGTTGAAAGATCTGCTGACAAGAAAACTGAGGCTATGCTGTTGACCCACAAGCACATGAAACTGCCATTAGAGTGCACATCAGGCACAAAGCCAACAGCAGCAGCATCAAAACATGAAATGAATATATTTGTCGGGTACATGTCCATTTTTTTGGATTTACTCATCTTTGATTTTGTGTGATATGCACAACAGAATGTTATGTTTTATGTTTCACATAAAATCTTATTTTTAGAATAAATAACTACATCTAGACTTTACTCCATGTGTGCACAAGAAGACAGGAAGAACTGAATGATGCATCGCACAAGCTCGACCAGAGTCCTCTCTGCAGAAGCTTAAAACATGGATGTGGCTAACGGGTCTGAAAAAATGAAGCCAATGCAGAAGTGCCTTAAACCTGCATTGTATCTGAAGGCCACCAGATGGCGATAGATATGGTTGCAGAAAGACTTCCAGTCCTGTATAAGTCTATGGGAAAATGGCTCTCTGATTTGACCTCTGTAAACACTTTCCTGATGAGTTTATGGGCTCAGTCACTCATTTTGGGTCATATTGAATAAAAAATTATAGCTATTTTGTAAATCTTGGTCATACTGTGTTTAAAAAAGGAGGACTATCTGTGGTATGCTCATTGGCTAACAACTTGTGATTAACAAGTTGGTAGCCAATGAGCAAGCAGTTTCATAGTCAGACCCACCCCTCCTGATCACATTTGGTTTTCTGAAGCCAAGATGGAGATGGTGAAAATGTTAATCTTAACACTTCAAAATGAGACTTCAGAAAGTCACAGCAGCTACGTCCACCTTTAATACTGTCTGTGGTTAAGTTACGTGCTGTTGATTTTTTCGAAGTGCTGTAAGCAAGCATGTTTGCATAGGTTGTGTACCTCTTTGTGTACCTCCTTGTGTGAGCTCTGTGCAGGCTGCACAAATGGACAGAAACGCAGTGCTGTAAAACAGGCTTGAAGCCACAGTTATTGTCGAGGCACTGGTCATTGCTCATGTGAACATTTTTTGCACAGCTGTTGTAGCAGTCTCTCTTTGTGCCATCTGAGAACCCCTATACTCCCTATACATTATCATAGAAATGTCTGTAGAGACTGACCTGCTGGCAAACTTGTGCCTCCAGCCTGGCCGCAGGATACAAAAACTGAGAAGTGCATGACAAGCTGAAACAACACCATGTGCCAGCAGGGATGATGTAACTTTTGGCACGTGCAGCATGCACAAGGACAACAATGGTGAGCATAAACTTCCTGTAAGAAGCTACAGTGAAATCTCTTCTTCCCTGCAAGTGATTGACATTTAATGAATAGAACTATTAACTCTAACATGCACTGAGGTCAAAAAGCAGCAATTAGTGTGATGAACTCTTCCATACTGAGCATGTCTAGATTGATCGACTAATGAGGAATTTGACTAGCTGGCAGCGTCCCATTTGGACACAACTGCTAGAGTCAGCTTAACCTTCTCTCATAGAAGTACACTTAAACAGTATAGAAAACACTGCTTTGTGCACTAATTTATTGTATATTAAATGTATATGTTAGTTTACTATACTTATTCTACTGTAAGGACCAGCACATGCAAACAATACTTTCTTGAATACTTTCTTGTTTTTTCTACTCCTGTAGATGTAGGTGCAGAAAATAAAATCACACAAAATACAGACTCATATTTGTGTCAGAACCCACAAATGTTTTCAATATCAAAAGCAGCAAACCACACAAGACCAAAGTGTACCTATAAAATAGGTGGTGTGTTTTTTTAAATAAGTGGTACAATACACAGTACATGTTTGAGTGTTTTGCGTGGGTGTGTTTGAGGAATGTAGTAAAATGCCAGGTAATTAGGGTTCAGATTCAGGTATGTAAAGCCGCAGGGAAGCCAGAGCAAGACAGACAGACAGACACTCAGTGGGTTTAGTATGGCTTAATCCCCTGCCAGGCACAGCCACTACAAAAGCACTCAGGTAGGGACATATCGACACTGGTGTGGTCTCCGTGATCAAAGCTTTCAGCGCAGCCCTGCCCTCATGCCTTGGAAATGGACCAATTAGAGGTAAGGGGGGAGAGGGGGGGTTTGGGAGTTGGTTGTGCTGCGTTCCATATACCTAGCTGGCAGCAGCTTCAGACAAGGTAATTATACACACTTCTGTCTGTCTCTCTAACACTCATAGTCACTGCTAGCATGCCTTACTCGTCTCTCTACACCCCTGCATTACATCCTTTAAACACAGTCCAAGATAATACGGGCTGACATGAGCCAAGCTGTAGCTACATGTGAGACAATTAAGCTCTGTTGCAAGTAGTAGAGCTTTAACCGACCCAATACTGCTCCCTGCCTAAAGAAATCCTCCACTAAGATGCAGTTAACATCAGAAGGATACCATCTTTGCCTGAGCAAGACATTGTTCATTCTTAACAGCATCTTCATAGGAAAGAGGGCTATTTTATCCAGTTTGGGCAACATGACCTACAGTATGCTCTGTCACATGTTTTAGAAGAGCAGAGTTTTGCTCATGAAAGGAACTTACATCGGTCTAAGTCTTTTTTATTGCTCATATGCACACCCATACAGATTACCAGCATTGAAAAATGTTAGTTGAAACGTGTTATTTGAATTTGTTGAGCTGACAAAAAAAAAGAAAGAAAGAATGCTGACAGTTCAATAAACAGATTCATTTAAGTCGTTTCTAGAACTAAAGCAATTAGTTGACATTTGACAACATTGCTCCAAGAAGTTTTAATTCATTTTTTTGATTGAATGATTAAGCGATAAACTGAAAATACTAAATACAAGATTATGTGATAACGAAATGGATCATTAGTTTGTAGTTATCAACTAATTTAAAATCCATTTTCTACTTTCAGCTTCTCTAAAGGAAGGATGTGCCGCTTTCTATAATTTTAAATTGAATATGTCTGGCTCAGCGACTGCTGGTTGGACAAAGCAAACAAAAAAATAAAAAAAAATAATATAATTAGTAGGAGTCCTATCCATAATGCCCCATTACTTTCAAATTCTAGCAACTAGTTGATAAAATATAGCTTTAGCAAACTGCAACTCAGTCCTCATTGCTGGGTTGTCCCTTTCAGTGTCATGAATCATAATTTTCTAATAACAATGTATGAGAAAGCAGCTTAACCAAATGCTTGAGCAATATTTAAATCTATGGAGCGCTCGTTTTGCTGATAGAATTATTGCATTACTGCAATAATCCCAACCTCCATGCCCACCGTTTAAACCTGCCATTCCTGGCAATGTGTTACAGAGATTACAGGATGAAACATCTGGTTTAATGTTTAAATATCACTCTGTCTCCATGGTAACCTTTTAAACAAAGCTCTTTCAGCATGTGATCTTCTAGTTCATAGTTGTCTGGGAGTCATGGATAATTGGCTCTTTTCCTCTGGACTATAGGTCACACATGATCACCTAGGACATTATAGAAAGAAAAAAAAAAAAATCAGTACCTGAGAAGAATGACAGACCTACATCGCACTTAATATGCAACAATGTGTGGTTGTGTATTTCCAGCAAAATCTGTCACTTTTTATAAGAAAATTTAACAATCGCCTTCTGAGTAACCACTGTGACTGTAGTAATGAGTGTGTGCAAAATAGAGATGTAGAGGGATAGAAAACATGTGCGCTTGTGTTGATTTGCAAGTGAGTGCAATTTGGATCCTGACACAGACAGATGCTCTGGCCTGCTCTCTTGTCATCTCTCTTGTCTTGCCATCCTGTTGGGGGGGACTTGATATCTTCATTGTCAGGCCTACAGGGTCATTTATTGTGCACATATACTGCAACAATACCAAAGGCTGCTGTTATATTAGGATTTCTTTATGCTTCTACACACATTTTGGATAAATGCAATAAGCTATTTATGCATTTTTACATTTGCCAGCACTGAGAAAGAGGTGGAAAAGAAATATGTTACAGCAGTAACCGAGCATGTAGTTTCTGTTTGCTGTGGCTGACACTGAATCTGCCTTATGTGCACTAAACCATAAAATATATGGCAGCTGTATGTTTAAAGGCTTGGATGCATAAGTACTAAGATATTTTCTTTTAATCACAAGTCAGACTTCACATGGAAATAAAGCCTCTTTCTCCCAGTTAGTTTGAATAGTCAGTTCTAATGGGGTTTCTGTAGGCCAACTCAAAATGCAGTTTTGGCACTCCTGCAAGACACAAGTTGTAAGACTTTATTGAAGCTAAAAGCAAAAATTAAGTATACCAAATCAACAAGTTTGCAGAACAATTGTGTGAATACATACCACCAAATAAAAGAAAGAGAACAAGTCAAAAAGGGGCCAAATATATATTGGTATTGATAATGCAGCTGGCAGTCTTTCCCCATGCAGGTAACACAGTATGCGTGTCAACTGGACAGGCTGTCGGGAAGCTGCTGAAACCTTGGACCAGAATAGCTCTGATAATGCATCTGTCATGAATGTGTGTCATCAGGACCTGTTCCCCAGCACACTGTGGAAAATGAAATGGCCCTGATGGCTGCCTGGCCTGCTTTATTTAAAGCTGTTACCATGACTGCATAACTTTAAGTGATACATATATACTGCATGTCACATGTGTTACTTAAATACAACACATCTCAGAAGATTGGGGGTATGCCAAGAACAGAAAATCAATCCTTCAACATCAACTGAACATCTAAATGTTGAGATTATTATTGCTGACAACTCTTGTTATTAAATGGAGAGAATGTTCAGTGCAGTTTTGTTGAACTGTAAATCTTGAGCTCAGTGAAATGCCTTCTTTCAAATCAAGTTCACATGGCAAGAGAATAAAAGTGGCTTAAAAGTTAGCTGATCGTGTGAGAAACAGCACAGTAGGAACAAGCCCTTCTCACTCCTTCCTGCTGAAATGAGAAGGCCAGCTGCATATATAGCATAAATGCCGCTTTCCCACATTTGCTCATGCTCCCAGGAGATGGGTGGTTCAGCATTTCTGACAGAGGGACACACAGAAACTCTCTGACTCACAGTACAAAAAGTTGACAACCATCCAGTGAACAGATATCTCTTCGCAGTGATAACATTTCTAGAAATACTGGAACTGCTTTTGCAGGTATTGCTTTTGGCCAAATGGGAGTGCAAAGTGTAAGATGTGCAAAATTTCTCATGAGTTATTGTACACAGTAGTTCCTACAAATGGGAAAATGATCACACGCATTTAAATCAACAGGCTGTGTAAAATACAAGATTTAAAAAAAAAAAAAAAAAAGATTTGACTGTGCAAGATCCAGTATGCATTGGGAAGCCTGAGGGTGTGCAGCCTGTTTTCTTGTCTAGGGTGAGATGAACATGACAGCTTTGTGTTTTGGTCCAGCAGGGCACACACTGTGGGGGTCAATAGGTCAGTGTGGTGGCCATCAATCTGCTCATCAAACTGCTCATCAAACTGCTTTAAAGAAGAACTAAAACTGCTGCTTTCAGTATTTACTCTACGAAGATGCTTAGAGAAGTCGCCAAACATGAGTTGTTTACAAAAGGAGCAAATATGTGAGTGTATACGAATCCTTTTCAGTCTGCTGGCAATGTGATCCATGCCTTTTTTGTTTTTCATATAACCTTGCCTTTCTATAACAGGATCCTACTTTGCTAATTAACTTTCTCTGTCCTCTCAGGACAATCCTTGACTTCTTTATAGCTTCCCCTTTATGAGTCCTTGCTTGATTATGCCTTTAAGGAGCTTTTAATAAGAACTAAGCAAACACTGCTTTCAGCAGAACACAGAAAAACCTGAGGTTGCTGTGAAAAGCTCTCTCTTTCCTTGTGGCAAAAAGCCAGTCCTATAGCGAACAAAAGCAATGGGGGTATTCACCAAAAAAAACTGTCCTAAATAAAAAAAACTCAAGAAAGCATTACTTGTGTGATGAAAAGAGCCTTCATTTAGGAAAAAATGCTACTTAATAAGTCCAATTAATGGCCTTCTGTGCACATATTTTTCATTATACAACATCCCATCACATACACATCCAATGGAAAGCAGCATGGGATAGAGTGGCTACTACATAGCACAGCAGCTTAAATGAAAATCTGTGTCAGTTTGTTTTTTGCAAGTCAAATTGTGTTTCTGGTTTTATCTGAACTAAACTGTAGTTGGCAGCTGGCCTGTAAATGTATACGTTTGACAGTGCAGACAATTCGTTAAAATTCGTTTTTCCACCAGATCTTGGCTGTTATCCAATGAAGCCTAAGGGCCATCAACAGCCACAGTGAGCCAACAGACAGTCACCTTAAACAAAACTCAAATTTCCTGCTGTGTGAAGACTGTTGGGATAATACCCAAGATAAGAGGCCAGAAACAGGAAGTGAGGTGAGCGTTTGCCATGTAAGGTGGTGAACTTCCTCTTTTTTTTCTTTTTTTTTTGCGCTAAAGGACATTAAGAACAGTCGGATAAAAGCCATCTCTCCTTTTGCTGCTACCCCACCCCACCAAACCTCTAATGGTCCACTGCCTTTCATGCAGGCCAGTTAAGCTGTATGCCTGTCACTTTAGCCACCCACTACATTTGATCAGCTGTTCTGTGGGGTCAGAGAGAGGGTCAGAGAGAGGCCTTGAAGAGATAACTTTTCCCCACAACTTGACAGTCTGTCCCTGGCCAAACACCCACCAATCCTTCTCCAGCACTCAAAAACAATGTGCCCATCTATTTACAACTCTCTCTTTCTCTGCATGATACCAAGGTTTTTATCACCCACCCATCAGCACAATGCTGGACACTTGCCTCCACAGCTCATTTCAATAGACGGAAATTGGGAATGCAAAACAGACCAGTAGTGAAAGGACATGCAGCTCCATCAGCTTCCATACAAACAATGGAGAATCTCCCAGTGTTTAGCTTCTGCTTCCTCCTGACACACAGCGCTAACAAAGAGGCGCTATTATGACTGACTATGTCTGCTGGTGCTGAAAGCAGCAGCCTCTGGATGATATCAGCATGAGAACACATCTTCATAACTTGGCACTGAGTGACCAGTATATCAATATTTAGAAATTTTGCTCACTAAAAGGTGCAATCAGGTTCAGCCCAAAACATCCAGTATCGGTTGAGCTCTAGCTCTCTGACAGATAAAGAAGAAAAACAAAAATATGTTCTAAGACTGGACTAGAAAAAGCAGTTGGAAACAACAGGGAGTTTTAAATAACTACTGTATATATTTAGTGCAATTATTTGTCTTCTGTAACAAATAGAGAAACACACATTTTGAGACTAAAGCACATTTTTGAGTGCACAAATCTTATACAAAATCTTCAAATGCCCTCAGATACTGTAGTTTTATAGCTAAAGGGAAATGTTTTGTTTCTTATTTTTGTATTACAATTGTATGGATATAACCACATCAGCAGATACAGCCTGTTTTCTGTTGCTCCACCTCTTCCTGGAAGCAAAACAAACCAGCACTTAAATACATAAAAAGAAATGTCAGGTCATCAGAAATGACAATTTATATTATCCAATCAGCTCATAACAATCTTTCAATCAAAACAATGAACATTAACTCTATAACTGCAGTGTATTCAACAACCAGAAAACTGGCAGCAGCATCTTCGCTGCTTGCATTGTTCCCTGATGAGAGATCTAGAAATGTGCAACCGACGGCACAAGTGTTTGTTTACATCATAAGAAATAATATTCTTTCTCAGACAAGAGGTCTCTGCGGCCTTGATAAGGATCATGGGTATTTATTACACCCAGCAGAGCACTTTCAGTGAATTGTTTGATAATGGGTTGTCTCACACAAAAACATTCAGCACACACTAGAGAGGATTTATGAATCTTAGCGCCTATATTGCCTATGGTTTTGCTTGTAAAGTCCCCACACAAAAATGAGCATGGGCCATGGTTCATGAAAATCCGTGAGTGCTGAGAGCACAGAGAGCAGTTTAAATGTGGATGGAGATCTTGGTTATGCTATACAATGCCCATCCCTTGAGACTGAGATTGTGTCCTGTAATTGCCCTGTGTCTGTATCTCTGGTCTCAGTCTCCACTGGGGATGACATCTCATCTCAAGGGCAGGGAGAGGGGAGATATCTACAGACCAATCACAGCTCAGTCAGTCAAACTCTATCAGCTGGTCACAGCTCCATGTCCCACACTCCTCTCACTCCTACTGTGGAAAAAAAAAGCACTGGGCCGGAGCCAATTCGAAACTGCAGGGTTACACATATGCACACAAACACACACACACACACACACACACACACACACAAATAGTGAGGGAAGCAGAAAGACCTTGACCTGCCCATTCCCCTCCAGAGCTCCAACACCAGGGCTTTGGCTCTAAATAAATACAGCCTTCAAACGGAAAGATAGTTTAACCCTCTGGAACAGACACTTTGTTTCAGGCCTAGTCTGACAGTTAATCCCTCACAAATCCCAAATCTCTGTGGGATTCACAGTTAGCCAAAATAGCAAAAATACACTGACAAAATGAGCTTAAAAAGCATGCGAAATTCAAAGCTGTTGTTTTGTTTTTGTGTTAAAAGCTAATTTCAAAGCAAGCAAGTACTGAATATGGTACATAATATCAAAGTTTGGATCCAACAAACTAAATGGTAGACGGTGATACATATATGTTAAGCTGGAAATAGTCATTAACATTTTTAATGACTGCATTAACTCGGTACATCGGTATCATTGTTAGTTTGACTGGCATGAGACAATGGAAAAACTCACAAATAAATACATAAACACACAGACAATCCAAATGCCACAGAAAGCCATAACCAGGATTTTAGAAATACAGTGGCCATTAGAAGGAAGAAGACTTACTACAAATCCACACATTTTCAGAGCACAGGTAATTACTCAGGGCACTTGTTTCCGCTTTAATTCTTCAGGCTCACTCAACTTCTGAAAAGGACTTAATCAACAGACTTAAAAAAGTGGTTAAATCAAGTGTGGAAGTCCCTGGCTACCACAAAGATAAATAATTTAGTAATAACAGTTCAGCAGTGAGCACTTGATTTGTCTGTTCTGCTGACAAGCTAACAAACCTACTGTTACGACAGAATATTGCTACTTGAAGATCCTCATACAGTGACAGGTTAGTTCTTAGTTGTGCTGAGCCTCAAAAAAAGAATAAAAATACAGATCATATGACCTGTGCCTTCTCAGTGGCCTGTAGATGCTCCTATCAAAAGCCTCCCTCTATGTAAACAGCAGTAATTCATTGGAGCCCTCTCAGCTGGTAAGGCATATGATTCAGACACTTCTGAAGAAAGGTCACTATCAGTGCTGTGAAAACAAGAGGCCCTCTCAGTCTGGCTCCTCACAGGACCGCAACAGCCTACCCAGCTGGGCTCTCTTCATTTACTGCCCCTGCAATCGACAGCCCACTGCCAATTCATCAAAGCAAAGAGCTAGGGCTAAGCCACATGGGCCTGGCTGATCCACCCACACTGAATGCTGAGGCAAGTCGGTAGACAGGTGAGGTCAGAGTAGATTAATAATCAGGTTGTAAATTTTTTTTTTCCCCTACAAGGAATCACAGACAGGGTGAAAGCTCCTCAGGATCTACTCTCTTCTTATCGATCTGCAGCAACTTCACTCCCATCATTCACAATGACAGAAGCTGTTCACACTTCTGCAAAGTGCAGTGGTCCTGAAAATGTTTAAGCATCACACTGACATTTACCTATGCCTCAGATCTTTAGATTATGTTGAACACATCAGAGAAATATGCTTTTTACCCAAGACACCTTGAAGCTGACTGACAGCATGCTTTCAACCAGGATGGATGATGCTGAGCAGGTGACAGACCTTCTTTGCCAAAGGCATCGCTGGCACACTACAGAAACACTTTTGGAAAATATTTAATTAATTTTTAGTTTGAAAACCTTTACTTTCTCAACTATGACTGATTTCTTTGACCTAAACAGTTGCTTAAATCTCGTGTAATTTTTTCCACCTTAATGGCAGTTAAATAAAAGATTCTGAAATCTTATTTGGGCCTTAAAAAAAAAAAACAGAAAAGTTTGCAGTGTGCCTTTTTATTGGCTATCATACTAAACTGCTTCTTAAGTGAGTTAATTTGAAGTATATGTGTGTATGACAGCGTGATTTTCTGTATATGTTGAGCTTTGGTTGTATGACTTGATGAGGTGATGGAGTCTCTGTTCAGGGTTCCTCTTACCTTATTAGAGTAGGGCGGCTTGGCGAGGTTGATGCCATCTCTGATGAGTTTATCCCTGATCATGATCTTCAGCTTGAGCTTGGGGTAAATCACCAGCTCCCTCCTGTTGCCCAGGGTCAGGTTCCTCTGCGCCCCCATGTACCCACCGTTACGCCCAACCCGATCACTGTTGGGCTCGGTCCAGGACTTGGATCCCCGCAGTTTAGACTCATACTCCACCATGTGCCCGCTATAAATCTCGGCTGCGGGTGGCATCGGTTCAAGGGTGAAGTACAGTCCACTGGCCGTCTCTTTGGCTTCCTCCTTCAGCCTTCGTACCGCATCGTGAATCCTCTGCCTGTGATGAGGGATATAGACGCCGATGGCATCGAGGTCGGGGTCTCCTATTTGTTTGCAGACCTCGAGGTCGTCATATCCATTATCCACAAAGGACTCGACATACTGGGAAAGCTGAAGGGTCTTCAGCCACTCGTAGACAATGACAGGTCCGTTGCTTGTCATTTTGGCTGTTGCCAAATCGGCTACAACTCAGGAGCAAGAAGACACTAAAGTGAATGTTGCTTTTCCATTCCGCGTGTCAAACACATAAGGTTGTCAGTGAAACGTGTGATTCCTCTGAGCGTTAGAGGCGCAAATAACTGGATCAAACAATTTGTGTATTATCCATATCAAAGGTCTGGTTACCATATCAAAGCCTGATGTGTACTGAATCGTGAAAAAGTGAATGAATAAAAGACTTTGTTTGACACAGTCTGAATGACAAACACCTGTCAGTATTCAGGCCACAAATGAAGAACCCTTGAGTATTACTTGAGACAGCTTCCAAGTCACGTTATTTGGTAATCGATTTTACCGGCGCACGGTGACTTACTATGTGCAGCCAGTTCAAATAATTGCGGTCCGTTAAATAAATATGAAAATACGTCAAAAAACAAAAAACAAAACAAAACAAACAAACAAACAAAAAAACCAACTACTGTCATTCAAGTACCAGCTTGACCAGATTTCATTCCGTACGCAGGGCAGCCTTTAACAGCTCGTGCTCCTTTCCTCGAGTCTTTTTCTATCGCCAAACGGCAGCGAATGAAATCCAAATAATACCAAAAGGTCTTCAAAATGACAGAAAGTCGGCAGCCGACGACTGACAATCACACGGCTCCGCGTCCAGCCGTTCAGTCTATGCGTAGCCCAGTACTTCCAGGCGGCACATCACCACACTGGAACTGCAGCCAAGAGCCAACATGCTCTCTGCTCTACCATCCACGCCCCCCAAATTTCTCTGGACCCATTTAAAAATAGTGATGAACGAGTCTTTCTTTCCTCCTATAGCAACTTGTCGTGCAGCCCCAAGCAGTCAGTGGGTCATCAGGATCCCATCGACTTGTTCAAAGTTGGCCCGAAACGAAAAGCGTCTGTTAAACCTGCCGCACAGTCCAAATGTATAATCTTGCTGCTGGTTTGTTTGACATTATTACTCCCCTACGATTTGATTTCGTCCACCGCACCTATCTCTCTCTCTCCCTCTCCCTCTCTCTCTGATACACACACTCTCACCCATTCAGCATTTCTGCGCTTTGGTTTCTCAACACGCGCGAGCTCCCTCTATGTGGTCACCGCGGAACTGAAAGATTTCAGCAGCAGGATCCGACTGAATAGGAGAAAACAGAGGTCCCTCTGCCCGTTATGAAATGAACAGACATCTCGCGCTTGTCTTTCTTACTCTACAGCATTGCACTGGACTCCCTCTTGTCTGTATCAAACTGCTAAACCACTGGATGCCATCATCATTAGTTTGAGACAATAAGCCAAACTGTCAAGTAAAGCACAGAGATGGGTGAAAGAGACACAGAGAGCTAAGGGAATAACACAGCTTGAATAAGACCTGTCAGCTCTGTCCAAATGGATGCCAGGCTGGCCAGTGCTGATGCATGCTTTATCAAATGTGAGATGACAGCTTGTTAGGGGTCAGTTTGATACAATCACTATATCTGCTCCAAGCTGGAAGTGATTTGCCTCAGCCCATTATGACATAGGGAAAGAGAACAAACACAGAGGAGTGAGAAAGCATATCAAACAGCCTCCTTTTGGAAAAGCTGCATCACAAATCTGCCAAATGCATGTCAGAATGTCAGAGGTGTAAGCCAGTGAAGATGTTTCCAGTCCAATCACACTTGAGTGGGTTAGCATTTCCCCTGATTTACATGTCTGTTGCTGTCAATGTAATTACTCTGAAATGCTCTATTGTCCCCCATCCCTTGTAAACACATAAAAAGTGGTTTAACTGCTATGGGCAATTCAGCCTAAATGAGCACAGTGTAAAATGATAGCTCAAAGTTTACATTAGCCTGCACACAGTATACTGACATTATAATCTATAGTGAGTATTCAGCCACAAAATAAGCAAATAAACCTCAGAGTGTCTGTGTTCTTACTGTAAACCTTCATGTCTGTTGGTAAAAAATGGGAAACTACAGGGCTGAACATGCACATTATAAAACATGGACATAGCTTCCCAGTCGGAAAAATGAAGCCAATACAGAAGTACCTTAAACCTGCATTGTATTTGAAGGCCGCCAGATAGAAGTCTATGGGAAAACGGCTTTCTGATTTGACCTCTGTAAACATTTTCCTGCTGCGTTTAGGGTCTTAGTCACTCATTTTGGCTCATTTTGAACAACAACAAAAAAAGTCTATTTTTGTACATTTTGGTCAAACTATGTTTCAAAATGGAGGATTATCTGTGGTATGAAACCGCATGCCCATTGGCTAACGACCTGTCAATTACAAGTTGTCAGCCAATGAGTGTGCGGCTTCACTGTCAGACCAGCCCCTCCTCCTCACATCTGTTTTTTGGAACCAATATAGCAATGGTGGAAACGCTCATCTCCAGGCCTCAAAACAGGGCTTCAGAAACCAATTGGTGATGTATGGGACTGAAAAATGAACCCAAAACCTGCTGTACCTCCAATGGCCACTTGAGGCTTACTCATAAGCAAGAAAGTCCCCACATTCACCAATGCTAAAATACTCAACTTTACCACAAAGACAAACATGCCTAGCAAAAAGTAAAAAGAAAAGAAAAATACAGCATGCTACAGAAGAACACTCCAAGTAGGCAGATATTCAGTTTTTTCAGTAAGTAGAGTCTACATTTTGTTACTAAGTGTATTTTTAATTACAAATGTATATTGCTAACCAAACAGGCTAGCACTGATGTTAGCTGCTAACTCCCCAGCTCCAACAACAACAACAAGATGGCTATGGCTAAATTTCCAATGCTGAGGATTTAAAATGCTAAAATATACAATGTGAATCAGTGCATACAC
>VVAS01011858.1:0-10413 GCA_015103295.1 Ptychochromis oligacanthus
TTAGACTCCTTTTGACATCAGAACTGCCCTAATTCTTCATGGCACAAATTCAACAAGGTGCTGGAAACATTCCTCACAGATTTTGGTCCATATTGACATAGTATCACACAGTTGCTACGAATTTGTCGGCTGCAGATCCATGATGTGAATCTCTCGTTCCACCACATCCCAAAGGTGCTCTACTGGATTGAGATCTGGTGACTGTAGAGACAGTTTCAGTACAGTGAACTTAGTGTCATGTTCAAGAATCCAATTTGAGATGATTTGATCTTTGTGACATGCCACTTTATCCTGCTGGAAGCAGCCATCAGAAGATGGGTATGCTGTGGTCATAAAGGGATGGACATGGTCAGCAACAATACTCAGTACCAACTAAGCATTGTTTTTAAACAGCGGTTGGTTGCCTTTACCTTGCCTGTTTCTATGCATCCAAAATTTCATCCTCTGCATATACAGCAAGTGATGAAGTGATGGAGCAGCATGTGATGTTGTGGTGGCACAGTGCAGTAAAAAATAAGAACCATTTGCCCAAACATCATAGAATTTTGTCTTGTGACTTGAGGAATTTTTAATTACTTACATCACTTACATCATCCTGCTGTCTAACCACCATGCTCCATGGTGTATTACCTAACAGAGCAGCAACGAGTTTGGAAAACACTGTAAATTTCTATGGAAGACCTACCACAGTGGAGCCCCACTGCTAGAGCCCAGCGAGGACTCTGGAACAACAATGATCTCAGTGTTGGTCTGATCTGGGGTGGAGGCCTCACTTGCTCTCTGGCAAACAGATGCTGCTCTGCACAGCAGGTTCATTTAAGGCCTCTGTCAGCTTTAACCGGTAGAGAACAATGCTGAAATGAGATCCTTGTTTATATTTATGTTATCTTTTCTCACTCATTGTGCCTCTTTCACATGCCCTCTTCTTTGTAGACTTTGGGTTTCTGTTTACATTTGTTTGTCTGCTGTGAGGAAAAAAGAGGAATCTGCAGCAAGAATCTTCCTGGCCTGTCTACTCATCACTACATTCTGGAATCGATTGCTTGCCCCATGTGCGTCTTAAAAGATAATTAAAGCTGGAGTGCTGGACTTGCTTTCCCAGACGGATGCATTTTTCTCTGCCATGTCTGGAGAGTGTTTTAGATCGAGTCTCTATTTCTCTTTGGCTTCCTCTCTCTTACTCTCACTCCTCCTCTTCGTTTCCACTCTTACTCCCCAGATTTGTTCATAAGCCCAGACACTGGTCTGAGGGCCCAGATTGGTCACCATGTGAACAGGCCTAACAACAGGAGTAAACAGACATGTGAGGAGGGCAACGATGGAGAACATGGTGAGCTTGGAGGAGAGCAGAGGTGAAAGGGCATATGGCAAGGCCTGAGGGGCAACAGGGTTGAGGGATGGGGGAGGTGTTGAAATCAACTGTCCCAGAGTGAAAGAGCTACAGAGATTAGTCTGGTGGGCTGCTGAACAATGACACTAAAGATAGAACAAATGAAGAGGGAAGGGCTGAATGTACACTTGCTGTTCCAACTCACTGTGAAGAGTTTAATAAACTCTGCAGGGTGGCAGAGGGGCATAAAATAATTAGTCACAGCATACCTGAACTGCATGGTTTAAAGCAAAACCTTAAAGGTAACAAAAGTATACATGTCGGGAATGAAACAAAAACACAGTACCAGGACTGTTTGGGATTGGGACGAGTCTAACTTTTTAGTCATTGAGTCTGGAATGTAGCTTCTGGCCGCCAGTGGCAGCACTAAATATGCTGCTGCTGAACCGCACTTTAACTGGTAAACAAGGAAGAAACTTCCAAGTTAAAAACTCATCTCTATAAATAGGTACTCATGAAAATGCAGAATTTCCAGGGACAAGATTTTGGTACTGACAGCTTTCTGGTTTCCTTCTGTAGTTTGAGTAGTACTCACCAGTGATGTTTGAGTGGGCTCTGGCTGCATACGAGTGAACAGAATGAACACATGAGGAAGGACCGACCTGAAATGCAAAACCAAATGCTGTGATCTGCCTTCCTAGTCGCCCTTTGACCGGCACAATAAGAATTCTTCACCCAGTCATCAGTTATCCAGGTATCCACCAGCTACACCAAAAGCCCTGAAACATTGGCTGTTGCCCACAGAGGCAAAACCAGATGGGACCCCCGAATATATGAAAAACTAAAGCAGGACTCAAAGTGCAAAATTTGCACACTAAGGATAAGAAGGAGAAACAGCTTCTATAGAGAAATAATTCAACTAAACTATAGATAGTGGTAAGAACTGTCTGTGAAGACAGTGGGAAAAAAAACAAAATGAAAACAGAGAGAGTTTGTCTATTTGTCAAAGCACAGATCGCACTGTACAAATTATCAACAGGCTACAACCAGGCAACCCCATGTTTGAAAACGAAGCCAATGTAGAAATACCAAAAACTGTTCCTCTTAAGGGTGACCCCCAAAACATAACTCCGCAGAGTCCGATTTTAAAATTCATTCAAATTCTCAAATTCAGATGGCGTGAAGGTACAGCCACTCAAATACATCTGTAGCCCAGTTTTAGTGCGTCAAAGCAATATTTCTTTAGTATTTTATTAGTCTGTTAGTTATTTAGCACTTTTCACTCATGAGCAATGTGTACCTGTGTATTGCACTCATATAGTTTGTGGATGCAGACTACTTTTTAGAACAAGCTTGATTATGCTTGCTGATCACTTAGCAATTCAACCTCTGGTCCAAATATGGTCACCAGAAGTGGCACCAGTATGGCGGCAGCCAAAATGCTAACACTGACACTGATGCGATGTCCTGGGTTCAATTCCACCCCAGGCCATTTCCTTCTTTCCTCTCCCAGGTTTTTTCTCCCTCCTTTCCTGTCTGCTTCACTGTCCTATCCAGCAATAAAGGCCAAAATGCCTAAAAAAAACAAAAAAACTGGAACTGTTTCATATAGATGCTGAAGGGTGGCACTGTTAATCATGGAGTATTCTTTGACAGTTTTCTCCTGTTTTTAAGATTAATACTGTCAAACCAGCAAATAATAGAAAACGAAAGCAGTAAAAGAAGGCCATAGTAAAAGAAGAGTAAAACATTCTCATCAGTGTCGTGTCTATATGAAAACATCACAAGTCTCTTAAAAAGAAGAACTGTTGATTTGTGTTTTTACATACAGTACCTGTGTTTCAGTCAAAATTGAACTTCTTGTTAAGAGCAGTGCCCAAATATTTATATCGGGAAGGGGCTTCCTCTGAAATACAATCAAGATTTCAAGGCTGAATCCTGTCTACCTGACCTCTCCACAATATGTCTATATCCAGATCTTTTTGTTCATTTATTTTTTTTACCACTGGAAGAAAAAAAAGCTTCCCATTGGATCAGGACTGACTTGTAAACAATTGTGATGTCAGTTGTGACGCCTTCACGTCAGATTTTATTTGAGCTCAGAAAACCTTTCTGCTCAAAAGAATCTGAAAACAGCTGTGACCTGAGCAGGTCGTCTACTAATCGGAAGGTTCGTGGTTCGATCCCGGGCTGCTCCAGTCTGCAAGTATCCTTGGGCAAGATACTGAACCCCAAGTTGCTCCCAATGCATATATCAGAGTGTGAATGTGTGTGAATGTTAGATAGAAGGCACATACATATAGAAAAAAGTGCTTGTATGAATGTGTGTGAATGGGTGAATGAGGCTTGTAGTATAAAGTGCTTTGAGTGTTCAAAGCAGAGTAGAAAAGCGCTATTTAAGAACCGGTCCATTTACCATTTACCACTCAGTGTCAAACTCTGAACATACAGAGGAGTGAGGGGACACGTTTTCAGCAAACTGGCAACCTGACATTACAGACTGCTTACACTACAACAGAAAGATAACCACTTCAAGATAAATTATAATATATAATCATTTTATTTTTGCAATGTTGGGTATTGTTCTGTTGGTCATGATAACATCAAAGTAATCACTTGAATGTGGGAACACAGTCAGACAGGGTCAAAACGAGCCAACACTTTGGTCAGACGTCTAAACCAATTTATTTGCAGACGGTTTGGGTCATTATTTTACATTGTATTTCATTTTCTGTTCCAAAGAAATCTGGCTAACCTAATGTCTGGGTCTGTTTCCAGTCAGCTTGTCTGATTTTGCATCTTTTTTTGGAATGCAGTCCATCTCCAGGGCTTTATTTACACATGTTTAGTTTTGTTTTCACTCACGACTTGGTCAGGCTTAAGCAGCAAAGATATGTAAAATACACCCATTTACAACATTAATCATGCATGCTGAAAAATGACACTTAACAATATACACAATGTTTTTAAATGTGATCTCACATTTATCAGCTGTAGGCCATTTGCCTACAACTGATAAAAGTGCTTAATCTCCCAGTCAGTCTGTCCAGTCTGACTGGGAGATTAAGAACATGCCCATTTTATTCATGCACAGTACGCTTCAGACAGTAGGTTCATTTGCTGTTAGCCTGTTAGCTTGTGGATATTACTCCAGAGGTCTGTGGAGTGATTTGTGTTAAATTCCATTTTTAAATAACTTAGTCATCAACAGTGAACGCAGTCATTAAAGTCAAAGCAGTTTGTGATTTTAGCACTTCTCGGGGTTATGCAAGCTACCACCTCATATTTTGGGAGAATATGTTACACCACATCCTGTAACAACTTTAAAGTGTGAACACAGGAGCTCACAGAGAGTATTTCATGCAAAATACTTTGTACAATTGTTGTTGCCATAAATCCATCTTTACAAACTGACGAAAGACAGGCGTAGAAACTAACAATATTTAGTTAGTTAAAAACAGTGTACAGGGTGGCACAGGTGTGCGGTGCTTAGCACTGTCTCCTAACAGCAAAAAGCTCCTGGGTTTGAATGCACCAGCTGGCAGGGGCCTTTCTGTGTGGAGTTTGTGTGTTCTCCCTGTGCCTGCGCTGGTTCTCGGTGGGTATTCTAGCTTCCTCCTGCAGTCCAAAGACATGCATGTTAGGTTAACTGGGGATTCTTGATTGGCTGTAGGTGTGACTGCAAACATGAATGGTTGCCTGTCTCTCTGTGTTAGCCCTGTGATAGACTGGCAACCTGTCCAGGGTGTACCCTGCCCCTCCCCCTATGATAGAAGCGGATAAAGACTGTATATAAAGATGGATGATGTGTCACCCATCCTCCCACTCTACTCAAATGTACACCAGTACCATCTTGCACTGGTGACACCCCTTGCAACAATAGACTGCTTATGCAAGATGGATGCTGCCACTGTGATGTCACCCACTGGGTTCTGGACTCTGCATTTTGCAGACTCAGGATTTCCTTCTTTGTTGCCACCGTGTTGATGTTTTAGAGAACAACAGAGGGCGTAGAATTATCAGCTAGCGGTAGTAAGCACAGTTAACAAGCTGCATCCATAAATGGTAGCAAATGCTAATGACAAAGACACAGATGCCTGCTAATACGAGCTAGCTAACAAATACTAGAATTTCACTCACCAAAACTAGAGCACAAACTTCTTGGACAGGCTGTATCACAGCTCCAAAAGAAAAAAAAATCACCCTACATAGAGTTTTGATGAAAAGGGAAAGTAGCTATACAGTCCCAAACCGTTTTTGTACCAGGCTGTACAGGCTGTTGTTGTGTTTTCATCACTGAAGTTGGACATTTTAACATAGGTGTGCTAAGTGGCCATTAGAGAAACTGAAGTTTTTGGCATATGCTTGCAACCAGGCTCTGGACAGCAGGGTAGGGGTGGAGACCTGATATTGGGGTCATAACTCCTGCCAACCCTAAACAATTTAGGAAAGGAATATTTTTTTTTTCCTCATTCTTCTGTACAGTTCTCAAACAGAGGTCTGCAGTATCACTGCAAATACTTAATTCAGAGAAGCCGTCAATCCCAGCTGTCATTCATGATGACACACACCCTTTTTTTTTTATAGCATCAAATAATTAATTATGAACATGTAAACAAAAATCAACATGATAGCATGATAGTGGCTGGGATAAATGCATTTGAAGTACCTACCTCTAACCTCCACCAGAGGATGATCCCATTATTTTGGCATCACTTCTGGGAGCTGTCAGGTTGTCCATCTTTATATACAGTCTGTGGGTGTAACACCAGCATGTCATGTCAGTGTGACCTGCTGAAAGGTGAGCAATTCCTAATACTGGAAATAAGAAATAAATGCATCAGTGCAAAGCCTGGATAATGGCGGTCTCTGTATTTCTCTTTTTAATTTAAAGCAGAATCAAAACAAAAATAAGACTTTAAAGTGGAACATGATGAGACTTGTGAATGTATATTTTTTTTAGTGCAAAGCTAACTCAGGCAGTAGACGGAGGAGACAACCACAATGTGGGCCCAGCCCTGAATTGTGAGCTGTGCTCACACCAAAGGGCTCTGGTAGGAGACACACGAAGCAGAGAATGATGACAAAGGTGGTGAGTAAAGCCACAGTGTATTTTACAGTCTATACAACAGCTGTGTCGGCTTAAAGAATGAGACAAGCAGGGTAATGCGACCAAGCCATGTGGGTGTGTGTTGCCGTGCATGTGGGTTTGCTCGTTGTGGTCGTCAGTTACTAATCTGAACTGAACCGTCCACACACTCAACCCTGTGAGCAGTAAAGCAGCAGGTGTAAACTCTGAGTCTGAGTAACTAACACTCCTCTCTTCAGTGCTCTTTATTACAAAGTCTGTCAAGAGACAGAATTCTGCAGATACAATGTGAACAGTTACTGTAAATACTCTTTCAACCACTCAGGGACCCCTTATTCTGGGGAAACCTGAATAACTGAGAACTGAAATCATCTCTGAGATCACTGGTCCTCCAGGGATTGTTTTTCCTGGAATCAGTGTGCTCATTTGTCTGTACTGTATTTATATCTTAGTGTGCGTGCATGTGCATTTCTTATTTCCTAGTGATCATTAATCAAAGGCACATTTGCTAATATTTTTTCTGCACATGCACACATGCATCTCTTTGAGTGTAATCAATGATAGAAGTGATGCAGATGCTGTAAAAAGTGGTAAAAAGAGGGGTGAACATGAAGGGAAAGCTTTCAATTTACTGGTTGATCAATATTCCTACCGTCACCTATGACCACAAGCTTTGGGTGGTGATCAAAAGACTAATATTATAGATGCACACAGTGCAAAATGCAGTCAGAGATGAGGCGTCTGACTAGGTTGCATCCTGTGTGACGTGTTTCAGGTATGTCAAACCAGTAGGAGACCCAAGTCTGGCCAGTTCTCCTTAGGTTGCTGCAGCCACAACCTGAACCCAGATAAAACAGTAGAAAATGGATGCATGCATGGATGGATGGATGGATGGATGGATGGACAAAGACAGTAGTAATGTCAACAGGAAGTCTGCTGTGTGAGCTGTAGATTGGATAAATGCACTGTATCCACCCATCATCGGGAATTTGGACTTCTGAGCTGAACTTGCAAAGTCTGAATTCTCAAGAACAAAGTTTTTCCCGACCCTATAATATGACTCACAGTGAGTCAATTGTTTGGGAATGTTCTTAAAGCATTTCTGGAGAACTCTTATCTGTTATTGGTCAGTATGACTTTAGGCGTACTTCAGGATGTCGGAGAGGTACAAAAAAGAGTTCTACAGTTCTGCAATGAAGCTTTTAAGTTAACCAAGGAATTCATTTGGTCAAGTCAAAGTTAATAAAGTGGGTTATTCGATTCCTCTCTTAGTTTTATAAGAGAGCTAAGGGGTGGATGCAGTGCTCATTATATCTATCAATCAGTCAACTTATGTTTTAACTTAGATTGTGATTAAATGTCTTAAATTCAAACTGTGAAGCCAAAATGGTCTAAATATGTGTTAGAGGTTTCTTACAATAAAATGACCAGTGTTGTAGAGTAGTTTACTATCTATAATTAAACTAGTAGCTTAACTACTTTTTGCAGTAGTGCATTCATATTTGAACAGTTTCAAGCAACACATTCTCACTCCCAACTTGACACATACTGACACTTACGAGGAACCCCTTCTCGTCATAGTTTAACAAAAGGGGTTCCCACTTACCATTATTTTAGCATCAGGGAAACTTAGGGGCATTTAGGGACAAACAAAAAGACAAAAATGTTGGCAGGTAAATCTGGTGATGGTGCATCTAACCAGAAGACAAGAGTCTGTGTCCTGTCTGGGATGACTTTTTTCCACTTTTATTTAACTTTTGTGTTTGCCTTTGCCTTTTCTGTCACAGTTTGATTAGCCCTAGAAAATAAAAGCATGCGGTTAATTTTAGGCAACAAAACTAAGTGGTTAGGTTTAGGGGGAAAATGCTGATTTGGGTTAAAATGTACCCTTTCACAACTCTAAGCACATGCCAAAAGGCAAACATCTCCCATGTGCAAGAAGCTTCTCCATTTCCTTTGTTACCATAGTTATGTGTCCAGTGACACCAGTAATGCCATCTATTTAATCTTTTTTTTTTTTGGAGCCTATCCCAGCTGTCACCTCATAGATTTGAAACAGAAATTCTGAAATTCATCCCCAAATAGTGATATAGTTGCTTCAAGACAGCAATTTAACTGCAAAATGGCGTAGGGACTTAGCAACCTTGCTTTTATATAGTAATATAACCGGAATACAACCAATTGGCAACCAGCTGACTTGAGTCCCCTATTGCAAAGACACGTTACAGACATGTTGCACTCATCGGCACAGACTGACTCAGATTGATCTGTCTGTGTTTATAAATTAGATGGCAATTATTTGCAAACCCTCGCCAATCTATCTGAGAGTGATTGTAGTCAGTCTGAGTCAGATCATGAGTATTTGGAAACAGGTTGCCTCCCACCAGGCGACCTGTGAAATCCCCTTGCTATCAAATGTGGTTTATTTGGTCGCAGCAGCTACTTTCAATCGGTTGCTGAATGTGAAAAAATTCATTGTAATCCCTGGGCAACCTAGTCACAAGGAAATTGCTGTACTATTTCTACTCTTGTGTGATTTAGCCATAAGGCAGCTATCTGACTGATGGACACTGTCTATAAACCAAAGCTGACAATTCTGCTCTTACCAATGAATAGTGATGAATAGTGAGGTGTCTTATTTGATTTATTTATATATTTTGATTTGTGTAAGGCCTGTGAGTATTTTTAACTTAACTTAAGTGGGGTTTTTCTTGCCATGCAAGTTTTTTGTATATACTCTATGTACTGTATACTGTAAGCATTTTTCACATTTTGTCAGTTTGATCGGTAGCAAAATACTTTGAACTACTTTTTCTAAGTAGTTTTAGTTTACCAAACTGGAGTTCGTGGGTTGGTCCCCATTGTCCCTTTTCCAACGCTTAACAATGACATACAGTACCACCCACCCCACCCAACTGGATCAATGGGAAGATGTCCAAATTACCACCACATCCATGCCCAGATGCCTCTGCCCAGTCCCAACATAATGATGAATTTGCTGATCATTCATTAAATTTTTATATCCCGCCTATTACTGTTCAGTCACGTCACAGAATCCTCAGTGCCTGACCTCCCACTCAATCAATAAATCACGGTGTGATCATGACATGAAGGGCCCGCCTCAGCCAGTTTCCAATGTTTCACAATGTTTTGCATGGCAGAAAACACAATTTCATCTTGCTTTGTTTCCGGCTCTTTTTTTTTTTCCTCCCAGCATTCTTTCCTGAGAAAGAAAAAAATACATTGGTGTGGGGATGTTTTTAACAGAACGCAGGATCTTTGTTGCAAAATAGTGACTAAGTTTTGCCATCCAAAGAATGCTGGAATTCATTAGCATGCAGCAAACAGGCCTCAAACATGGAACGAATTAGGAATATTTGAACAACACAGGGAGTCTGTGTCTTTTGCAAATGAAAAAGAATGTATAGTTACATTACAGTAAGACCATGCTCTATCTCCAACTCGTGTTGAGAAAGGAACCCTTGTCTTAAAAAAAAAAGCATCCAGGGTCAGTGCCAACAGAAGCTCATCAGAGGAACTGCTGCCTAATTTGCTTTTGGTTACAAAAACTTTTCGGTTTCTCCATGTTAAAGGTGTACTGTTCTTGCTTGTTGTACAAAAAAAGAGTCTGATGAACAAAATGAGTTGGTCCAGTGAAATATGCAAGGTAGCTCAAACCAGTCAACTGGTCAATTTGCATGCACCACTCTGCAGTAGCTGGATGAGAGAAAATAAGCAAAAAGAGGAAGTGGAAGTAAACACAATTAACAGGGATGGATCTACATGTAGGAGGGAGGGAAAGTGCTTCATTTCTTCGACTGAATCTATTTGATGGCTGGGACTGTACAGTTTGAATGGTTTATGCTCAATGCTCCACATCTTCCACGGTTCAAATGCATGGAGATCGGGTTAATTAGACCTAGCAACTGCATATCCCAAATGACCCCTGCAGCCTGGAATATGATAATAAAAGGGTGGGTGCTCCATAGACTTA
>VVAS01011872.1:4524-15548 GCA_015103295.1 Ptychochromis oligacanthus
CCTTCTTACATGAAGGTAGAAGACTTCATGTGCCTTTTTATTCTTTATGTTTCTTAAATAAGCTTTAAAACAGTTTCCATTTCTTGAGGTTTAGTTTAATCTCCCGACTTCCTCTGTGTTGTGCCAAAGGTCATGTCAAGCCCACTGACGAGGTTTACTTCTTCTAAAGGCTTCCTCTTCTTTCCTTTTTTACATAAAACTGACTCATGTTAAAACTACTCAGACTTCTACTTGAAGGCTCCGACTTAAAAATGTTTGTGGCGGTGTTATGAATAAAACAGGAAGCTCCCCTAATTGTGCAAGTTTAAAAAAATCCTCAAATTAACCAGTTTGAGTAATAATGAAAAAGAAGACAGGAAAGATAAAAAAAAAAGACACTAGATTGAGAAAGTTTTTCCTTTTAAAATGTGATATAGAAATATTCTTGCACACTACTGACAGGCAGCTTCTCACTTTCTACTTCTGTTTGCCCTCTCAGGCAATGACTCAAGTGTTGACGGTCTTGTGAACTTTGAGAAGCTGAGAATGATCGCTAAGGAGATCAGACATGTGGTGCGGATGACCTCAGCCAACATGGACCCTGCCCTCATGTTCAGACAAAGGTCGGTTGGTTTGATACTACACCTTCTGTTAAATAACTTCTTCTCCTGTAGCTTTACCATTTTAGATTTAACTCAAGCCACTTTTAGGAGCAAGTTTTACAGATATGGGTCACCTGCAGCCAGCAAAATGAAAAGCCTGTATTATCATCACATAGTGATTAGCTAAACTGCATAGTGTGATAACCTCTGAATAATGTGCCTTGTATAAGTAAGCAAAACGGTGGTACAAAATCTGCAACTTCCCTCAAATTTCCTCAGTCGACAACAAATCTGACACTTCTCAGCAAGGCCAGCATAGCAAAGCAAATTCTAAGTAAAAACTTTACCACTGAAGGCTACAATGTTGGCAAAAAGGGAACCACAGCATCATACTTCCACTATCCAACCTGGATCCTTCACCAACAGGATCAGGCACACACTGAAGGTCTGGTTCAATCAATTCCCCTTCGCTTCTTGTCCAGTTCATGGCTCTCTGTGTTTAGATTGCATTCCTCTGCTGGGATGCAACCACACGAGGACACAAGTCATGGACTGAATGGAACTGAAGGTGGAACTGATGCCAGCCACAGTGTGTAGTTCGTATCACTCGGTTTGTGTGTGTTTATCACAGTCTGTCACTGCTGCAGTGCATGACTGCCCCCTGCAGACACTCCCTTCATACTACAAACCCAAGGTATCAGAGATCATACTTTAATTCTAGACATGAAAATCACATATTTAAAAACAAGTTCTTAAAAACACAACACAGTGCGCCGAGTGCATCATACACAAAGTTCATAACCACACACTCTTCCGGCTGACATGGGGGAGATGTCCACTGTTCGGTGTCCTCCCATCTCCAATCATTACCTGTTTGTTTGTGGCGGCATGACCTCGACATAGTCTTGTCTCCTCCTCTTCCCCTGACCCTTGAACTTGTCTTTAAGTCACGCTTCAATCTTCACGCCTCTTGCTTGCAGGAAGAAGAGGTGGAAGAGTTTAGGGTAAGTTTGTCCTACATACTGGATTCATCCTTTTTCGGTTTGGACCAGCAAAAAATTTAATTCACCCTGCATCCCTGCCACCATAAACCCTGCATGTCTTGCCATACTTGACATTGAGCGTTCATGTGTCTGCCTGTGCTTGTACGTGATTAACCCTTCCATTTGCATCACATGAACTGTACTAAAGTCAATTTATTGAGCCATTAATTGTCTGCCCTGTTCATTGGACTGTATTATGAGTCATATAGTATAGTGAAATAACGCGTGTTTCTAAACACAGTTACAGCTGCTAAAGAAGATCGACTAAAGTCAAGTGTAGGTTCAAATTTAAGTCTACAAGTATATAGTTATATAGTACACAGCTGAATAAAATGCCATTTTTGAGTATTTCTTGCCAAGGTTGCCTTCAAAGTTTAGGTTAAGTCTTACAGTTGGAAAAAGCAGGTGAGGAATTAGTCTTCTTTGTTCCATTAAGTTGCTGTCCTGGAGCATTCAGTCATATCTGATAACCTTCATCAGCTGGTGAAGTTTGCCAGATGTGATGGAAATGTTACTGAATGGCCTGAACAGCTACTGAAATGAACTAGAGAAAAAAAGAGGTACACTTCCATAGCAAAAATGTGAAAACTCCATCTGCTGATGTGGCTCTCGTATGATTAAAAACTTAAGAACATCAACAAAGTAGCACTTACATTAGGATCAGTTTGTCACCTTTGAACCTCAGCTAAAAACCCCACCTTGCTGCAAAAAAAAGGGAAAGTAAAACACACTGAGTGTTTTTAGTGATACTATTTGACTCAGGTTTGTTCACATCTGCATCATGGCATAATATTCCCTATATCAAATATTGTGCGTTTGTTTCCTAACCCTTTTTGCCTCCATCTGACAAAACGTTCTGCTGTTCTGTACTGTGATAGCATGGCACACCAGGGAGTGCTGCCTCCCTCCCAGTTGCATGGTCCTGTTTTAAAATGCTATGCTCCAAAACAAAGACAGATGTACAGATTTTATAGTACAAACTATATTTGATAAGAAAGTAGTCCTTTGTGTTTTATTGGTGATTGTACTGACTATTGTTTCCTCTTCTTGTTTTCTTGTCATCTTCATTTACCACTTCCTGCTATTCTCTGCGGCTACATCCCCTCAATCATGTTCTCTTTCATCGACACCATTAACCATTTCTTTCGCCTCCTTTAATTCGATACACTTATTTCATCTCTTCTTCCTCTCTGTGTCTTTATTATTCCTTCACCTTTCCTTCCTTCCTCTTCCTGCCTCTCTCTTACCCTCATCAGGTCTTTGAGTCAGGGCAGCACTAATTCCAATATGCTGGACGTGCAAGGTGGAGCCCACAAGAAGAGAGTACGTCGAAGCTCTCTTCTCAATGCTAAGAAGCTATATGAAGACGCTCAGATGGCCAGAAAGGTGAAGCAGTACCTTTCTAACCTTGCAGTGGAGACAGATGAGGAGAAACACCAAATCATGTCCCTGCAGTGTGAGCCATCCTACAACACCTGTAAGTAAAACAGCAACTGAGACAAATTCACTATGTGAACCTTTTGTTTTGTAAAAAAAACTGTAACTTAAGTGAAAAGCCAACAGCTTTGATCATTGCCTGATATAAACAAGAACATCGGTGCACAAGCTGTGCAGTCACAAAGCCTAAAAAAATGGACATTTAAGTACAAATGAGCGGAAGGAGATGGATGGATGGATGGCTTGTTTTTCATTATTAAAAGCAAGATAATTCTAAGAAATTCTAAAGAAAGATTTGTGCATTAAAAAAAAAAAATATTTGGCAGTAACCCATACGCTGAAATGCTGCTGGGGCCTGAGTTTGATCCCACCCCAGACCATTTCCTGTGCATCATTACCCCTTGCTCTCTCCCTACCTTCCTGTTTGCCCTCGACCACTGTCCTGTCCGATAAAATCATAAAAATGCCCCCCTTCCAAAAACAACCCCAAAAAAAGTAGTTAAATGAATACAAACTTGTCTGTTACTGGCCTGTACTGCCACCTAGTGTGTTTGCAAGTAATTGGTTAGTTTGTATCATCTAAATTTTCGCAATAATCGTGTTTTTGTTGTAGGTCTCTGTCAAGTGCATATGGAAAATGCAAAGCAATTAAATATATATATATATATGTATGTGTGTATATGTATGTGTGTATATGTATGTGTATATATATATGTATGTGTGTATATGTATGTGTATATATATATATGTATATATATATGTATGTGTGTATATGTATGTGTATATATATATATATATATATATATAGATATATAATTTTTCTTTCTGTGATTGTAGTGTCTAAGAATTTGAATGAGAGGCGATCCACCAAGTCGGACATGTCTCCAGTGTCTCTACGGTCAGCTCTGCCATCTGGAAAAACGCAGAACAGGGTGTCACAGGTCCTTCAGGTGCAGGTGCCACTGAACCCTCTGCGAAAGAAGAGCACTGCAAAAGACACAGCCTCACTTAGTGAGTGCACCCTCGTTTTTATTTATTAGCATTAGGCTCTTTAATGTGCTTTACTTCTTAGTGCACTTTTGTATTTCAAAATTCATTGTAATCATCCATAATTCTCTACTTCTAATTGTTAATACAACTTCTACATGTATTGCACATTTTCATCATTAGAATAAGAAAAAGGTAAGCGGTGATTAACTGGTAGCACTTTACAGAATATGAGTGGTTGTTGTAACATATATAGAGCCAAAGTAAAAGAAATGTTACGTTATTAAAGGTGTTAACTGTGTAACCAAATTCCCGATTAGGCAAGTTTTGTGAACTTTTTTGTTTTCTGTTTTTCTTCAGATTCCAACTCTCCCCAGGTGGTTAAGAAGCCGCCAGTGAGCTCGTCAGAGGAGTGGAGCACCAAGAGACCATCTGATGACACTGTTTCCACCATCTCCTCCCTTCACTCGAGCCCCACGGTGTCGCCTCAGGGCTCCCCACGCAAAGGTCTGCAACCAAAACTGTTGCTTTTTTTACCCTGTATCCTTTCATTCACTTCGGGAAGGGTTGGATCTGAGTAGGTTTAGAGAAACACTCACCTCAAGACAGAGCTGTAAAACACAAATGATAATCTTACTGATTTTCTCAGAGATCAGTGTGGTGGGGTTATTACTCATGCATTTTAAGTCTAGATGTAATTTTATATTTAATAATGTTTTAATCTATGTTTTCTGGTTTTCAAAAGCCCAATTTTCATCTCTCCTATATTTCCTTTTTTAGTGGGAGGTGTAGCAAAGTCCCAGAACTCCAGCCAGATGAACTTGTCAGGATCTTCGTCATCACTGACCAGTGAGGCCAGTTCAAAGGCCACCGTCAGCCTGCGCAGCTACGGCATAGGTGGGGCCCTCCTCCAGAAGAGAATCCTGTTGATGACCAGGCAGTGCAGCCGAGAGAGTAGAAGGGAGAGAGAAACAGAGCAGCAAAAGGAGGAGGATAAACAAAATCAAGCAGAAGATGAGGAAAAAGACGAGATGGGGCAGGAGGAGATAGAGGCAGTTCAAAGAGGCTTATTTCCCTCAGAGCAAAGGAAAGGGAAATCCAGACAGCAGAGCAACCAGGGTGCACAGACAGATGCAGGGCAAATGTTACTGAGAGCAGGAAGTCCAGCCCCGAAAAGGAAGAGGACTGATTGGGATCATCCCGTGGTCCAAAGTGTCTCTTCATACAGTTTTCCAACACTGGGTCTCACGACTCTATCACCTCTTTCCCAGTCCCATTTAATGAGACCCAAACCTCCAGAGTCCCCCATTAGGAGCAGGCTTATGTCACCATTCAGGATACTGAGGGAAAGGAGTCAGTCCAGGGAGCGGCCAGCAGCAGTCAGCCCACATCTGAACAGTAGGGACGAAACAGGAGAGATTATGTCCTCCTCACCTCAGGATGAGACACAGGGACAGGCAGAGCAGAGAGCCAGAAGATCAGCCAGCCCAAACCCCTTCTTGTGGCTGTGCAGAGACAAACACACCAGGAGAACGACTCTCTGAAACAAAAATAAAAAAATAAAATAAAGTGAAGGAAGACAGTGTTATTTGGGAGAGAATTTTGCTGATGATCATTTAACATTTATTAAGAATCCATCACAAGACATGGTTTCTTAAAGTGGTGACACCACATTTTGTTTCTGAAGTGTAAGCGTGGCTTGAGATACGGGAGCCTCAGATCCACCATGAGTCACAGAAATGTGATGCCTGAGAGTTTTCACTGTGAATATTTGAAGGAGATGATGTGACACGCTTAAGAAAAAGTACATCTGAGGCAGTAACAGGAAATGGAAAAGCATTTCAGTGTGTTCTCACAGCTCCCAACATTTTTTGTTCATGGATACTGCTGTGAATTACTGTTGCGTTAAGTGTTTGAATGTCACTGAACAGCCGACAGTCACTTGAACTTTTCAGTCATAAAATCTTTTGTCGCTGTGAAACATTCTTCGTTCCTGAATCTGAATTTTAAAATGAATTTTCTCAAAAAAGATTCATTAATTGTTCCTTTTTGGCTGACAAGTTGTAGACTGTAGGTGTTTGATATATGAATTTCTTCTGTGGTATGCAGCATTTAATTGTAATGTTCATTTAGTTTCCGCAACAGTCACAGTTAATTTGCTTTTTGGGATATAAAGTTTAAACTGTGACCCCAAAAGTGTTTTTCACAGTACTTTCTACACAATTCATAGTCTCAGTATACTCCCTAAAGACCTGATAAAGACACTATAATTTGAGTAGAGCGCTACATTTACACTGCCTGGCTTTGGCTGCAATAATATTCACTGCAACCCAGTACAATTATCTGCATTTGTACCCCTGCGCTGACCTTTTGTTTAAAAATAAAGACTGAAGGTCTTCTCTATTTTTTTCTTTTACTTCCCACCCTACTCATTTAAAAATCCATGTTTTGCTATACCTTTGAAATGTAAACATTTGAAATGTTCCTCTGTCCAGGTTACGCCCTCCTGCCACCCGGCAAAGCTGACAACCTGTCGGACTCAAGTCACAGCGAGATCTCCTCCCGCTCCAGTATCTGTTCAGTCGACTCGGTGCCTGCTCCTGGGCCTGATGACCGATGTAACAGCAGCAACAGGACCTGCACTGCAACTGCCACTATTGCTCCTACAATGTCTACTACAACGTCTGTTGCGGTTGCCGAGAGCACAGCAGGAACACATGCTCATGTAAATGCTGATTACTACCAGCCCGGCACAAGGTAAATGGCTTCAGTTCAATTCATCTAATCTGTCTGATTAATTCATTAAAAATATGTCAGACATTAAGTTTAGTAAGTGCTTCTATTTTCATACATGCTATAATCAGACTGATCAGTTTTGATGTTTTGCAGTTTGCAGTGTTATGACATTCGTAATTTGAACATCAATTATGGTTCCTAAACATACATTGACATGAAGTGGTTTGATAAGGCCCCTGTCACACAGGCCTAGAGACCTGGTTGGCGACCCCCTGGCAACATCCAGGTGCTAGGGAAAAATGTGTATTCTGTGAATGGTTGGCAAGTGGTTGCTGGAGGTTCCTGGTTGTGGTTAGGTGAAATTGGTTGCAAAGTGGCTGCTGCACCAAAAACCGTGTTGAGATTTATTTATTTATTTTTTTGGTGGCTAGGAGATAGCTGCGGTCACGCATAATTTGCATGGATGCCAACTTGCGTGGAACACTCACCAAGTACAATTAACCACTAAGCGTGCCATCTCATTCATCAGATAATTACCTTAAAAAGCACCAACACAACAAACATGGTTAAGAGGTCCACTTCAGTGACTCCAGTTAGCTCATGTGAAGCCTTGCAGTCTTGCAGGCAGCTCCTGACAGTCAAACAGCCACCCTGTAATATATTTTAATAAAATTAAAAAGGGTGAATTATTTTTAAAAAAAGTACACTCTGTATAGTAGTCATACAAAGAGAACATTAGCTATAGAGACCAGGCTGTAAACATGTTTATTTCTGCTGTGATGCTGTGCACTTCAACATGGCAGTCAGTGGGGATTGACTCTCTTTTGGAGCCAGCCTCAAGTGGCCACTCGAGGAACTGCAGTTTTTGCCACTTTGTGTTGGCATCATTTTTTTTTTTTTTAGTCCAGGAGGTTGCTGCTTGTGTCGGCTAAATCACAACATAAAATCACCCCAAATTCCCCCGCATAAATAAATAGATTGAGGACATATGATTATAGGTATCAAAAACTACATGATTTATCAAGGTTGAGGTTTTTTTTGTAAAAATATACTCTTGAAAGTTGCAACGTAAAGAAACAAGTAAAATCTGACAGCGATCTAACGTGTCTGAAAGACATTTGAAAACACAGGAACATTGTTCGCCAGGCGAGCCAAATACAAGCAAATATTTTTATCAGGTATGACTCACACCTCAAACCACAAGGACACGCAAATACACAACCATCAGAAACCTTGCCTGACAGCACACATATGCCACCTACTACCATTCACCGCTTTTTTCTGCAAGCTGGATTCCAATAACGTCCTTTCCTCAATAAACAGGAAGTCCTAAAACACAACAGGTTTTTATTAGCATCCCACATTTACTGACCTCCTCTCTCCTCCTCTTCTCTGTTAACAACATATGGGTTTTCACGCAGGCGGCTTTTTAATCTGGCTGAGTTAACAACACAGCTTTGTTTTTATTGTCAGCTGTTTGTTTATTGTTCCTCCATAATCAAGCCATTCTGTCTCATAAAGAGGAGACTTAAAAAAAAACAAAAAAACATTTCAGACGCAATAACCTATCTCCTGCTCTGATAATATATTACCTCGGCAGCCTTGTCGTATAACAGACCTATTTTATGAAATATGGCTCGGTTTCATTGAGTGGCTTGTTTGTCCAGTAAAACCATGTCAGTGAATCAAATGGCTGATTTGTAAAAAAAACAAAACAAACCAAACAACAAAAGTGGAAAAGTTTTCATAACTTTTTTTTCTTTTTAAGCCAGACTATAGTGTAAGGCTATCGTATTTTTGTGATTTTACAAAAAGCATGTGTACAGATAAGGCTTAAACGTGAGTATGTGAACATATCAAAGTAGCTGTATTTGGAAGGTAAAACAGCAAAAACATCAAAAATCAGTTGCTGTTTCTTGTGACAACAGCAACTGATCATCTGTGTAACATTGAACTTTATCCTGTTTTCATTTGTCTCGTCATCCTGGTGACTCCCTGACTGATGTGTCCTCCAATGGTGTTTTATAGTTACTGGAACCTCCTCCTTTGCCCTCTTCTCAATCCCTCCTCCCTTCTCACTTCATTGTGACTACATTTCAGTATGACTTGCCTCCACCTTTACAGCCATTCAGCAGTTTAATGCAGTCCTCTGGCACACATTTTTTCACTCATCCATTCTTTCTTTAATCATTTTAGGCTTGGTACTTGTACACACATTTTTCAAAAGGTTCTGCTTCCTGGACTACCATACTAACTGTATTTTATTGAGTATTTTTACACACACCAGTGACCTGCTTTTGTATCCTACACTGGCTTTAATTGTATGTGGCATTTACACAGAGCATGAGAAATGCTCTGTTATGTAGCACCTTGTATGTGTCTTTAGGTTTTAGAGTGAAGGCATGTCTGTAACTCATCCATCTACAGCCTCTAACTCACATGTTCAAATACCGACTGTTAGAGAGCTGAGTCGCAGTGCAAAAGTGACAGAAGCTTTTACACACAAGTAACAGAATATTTGAATAAAAAATGAATTAAACAACTTCAGAAAACACATTGCTACCTGGTAATTGGGTATTGGAGGCATATTTTGTGATATGTAGCAGGAAAAAAAAACCTTGCCCACTATTGGCAGGTGCCATGCTAAGCCGCCATCACATATGCAGTATTGTGTAAAAGCATTGAGCCATCCCTCATTTCTTCATATTTTCCTTCCAAGGAGCCTGACTTTCTTGTCATTTTTTTTTAAAGTGCCCTGGAGCAATAGGTCACCCAAAGTTCTTCTTTGGACATTGGCTGCTTTTTCACTCATTTTTTAGTCCAGTCCTTCTACCTGACCATTTTCAGAGGAATGTTTTTTGTTTGTTAAGCCACTTAACGCTGACCTTTGAATCATTCAAGCATAAAAAAGGCACCTAACTCAAGGGATGAACCAGTGTTGTCTACACATAACAGACAACTTAGCAAAGAACCATTTTTAAAGTGTATCTTTAGGAGGTCAGGGGAGAGGTCCAACAGTGAGTGTCTACAGCCATCTGTAAAACATGGTGGAAGCTCTGTCATTGTTTGGGGCTGCATTTCAGCCAGTGGTGTTGGGGATCTTGTCAAAGTTGAAGGAATTATGAACTCAGAAAAGTACCATCAGATTTTGATATACCATTGCAGTACCAGCACTCTACACTACAAACTCTTTCTTTGCCTTATATACTGTATTTCCATTTATGTTTGCGGAGGTTTCAATAAATTGTTGCACCTATTTCCTGTTTACCCAGCAAAATATAAAGGCATGATGGGTGGCTCAAGACTTTTGCACAGTACTATACACAACAAATGTTATTTTACCTGAAGCTGAAGACAAACCTTCACATGTGACAGTTGCGGGTAGTAATTAGATATCTGGATACTGTTCAAATTTTTTCCCACATTTTCCACAGGTTTCACGTTACTGGATAAAAACTGTATCCAGGTGTCTGAAACACAAGGATGTAATTATTCTCTAAAAACCTGATCAGAAGAAAGGCTCTGTTTTTCCACAGGGAACACTAAACGTTAATCAAAACTAATATTTAGTTAATGTGTTGATGTTTAAAAGCTTATTTTTATCTGCTTCTTATTGTCTCTTATCTACAGTAGTTCTTCATCAACTCGAGGATACGCCACGCGAGCCTCTACCGTCACCTCCTCCAACTCGACAGAGGAGCTGATCCAAGACCACACCTCTCTGGACTCGGTGGCCGACAGCGGCCGCGGCAGCTGGACGTCCTGCTCCTCCAACTCCCACGACTCCTTCCAGAGTCTCCCCACCTCCTCTTGTCGGCCTTGGGACCACGGCATCCACGGCCACCCGCACTACAAGCACACGCAGCTCGCCAGACCGATAGCAGAGACCGAGGCTGCCAGGCTCACGTGGGCGAGCGACGACAGTGTTAAGCAGCACTCCAGAGACTCAAGCTCAGACCTGTCCAATCAGTGTCGGCAGAGCTGGGCGTCATCCGGCTCGCTCTCAGACACCTATGAAGGGAATTATGGGACGATAAAACGCCGAAACGCCTCGGAGCACCCCTCCTCACCAGCCAAAGAGGAAGGAGGGCAAAGCACAGACCCCGCCTACAAAACGGTGACATCAAGCACAGAGAAGGGCCTGATAGGTGAGGGAACAGCTTGCGAGTTTGATTCCCTATAAGCACAGCGCAGCAGTGGTCAGCTCTTAGTTTGTGTCTGTCAAGGAAGGTGTTGAGAT
>VVAS01011884.1:7693-31608 GCA_015103295.1 Ptychochromis oligacanthus
AGCGCATGTGTTGTAGAGGTCATGGAGTTTAATATACTGTCTCCATCATAACTTTTCGGAGTGAACTTTTCCACCACAGTGCATGTTAGCAGTCCGCTGGTATCTGATACATCTCTTCAAGGAAGTGAATGAAGCATTCATCCTGTTGCGAGAACACACAGATGTCTTGAACTCGTGTCATTATCACCGACGTGTGTTTTAATTAATTTGAATCCCCCTGGCCTGGTGAGACGTGACAAACTGCACAGGGGGTGTGCTTGCATAGTAAGAAGTAGTCACAACATGAGTAAGGTTTTGCCGTGATGTAACATCTCAGAGGTGTGGCAAAGAGCAAGAGAGGAAGTGAGTGGCGAGGAGGATGAAAGGACACATGAGCAGAGGGATGAGAGGGTGTAACTTAACATGTGTGAGCACCTTTGTTTCAGGGGTCACTGAGTTTCTCTTATATCCTTGTTAAAATGATACTTACACTTTCGTTTCCCTCAGTGGAGCTGGACAGAGCGGGAAGAGGCCCGGAATAAGATAAATTATTCAGCTCAGTAATTGAAGTAGTCAATATCTGAGACGATCAGTGGCTTAAGGAAATATTCAGTGGCTGGTGGAAATATAATTAGTGATCCAACAGCTTCCACAGTATACATACTATATCCCTCATGATGTGTTTAAATGTCCCTGTCTTTTAAAAATCTTAACTCTGTAGCATTAATGCGTGTCTCAGCTAAAAGAATGAGGCACAGTTTGCTCCTGAAGTTGGCAATTGTGGCTTCTTTTGGGACATTTTAAACAATGACAATAACTTCTCAGCTGAGCAGCCTACCACTTACCAAGAAGTCTGTCCGACCATCAGGACCAGATTTAGATTTAGAGCGATGTGTCTGTGTGTGTATTCAAAAGGTTGAACCTTTCCAATCAGTTCCCAGCAACTTTGGATTGAATGCACCATAAAATCTTGTTGTCATATAGGCACCAAACAGAGTTGTGGTCTCATAATGTAAAACTGAATCAGAGCTGGTTAAAATACTACCAGACCCACTTGTGTCATAGTCATCATTGCTAAAGCCTTCATCACCTTTTGTCTAAATTTGAAATTGCCATTTCTCATCATGTGCTTGATTCACATACAGCACAGGGTCCCTTTAAGGTCACTCGCCAATGATGTCACACATAAGCTGCAGATTCAGCATCAAGCGCTTGTCCTTTTCCTGTGCAAATGGGGGGGGTTCACTGTTACCACATTTCCTTCCTCCATTTTGCTTTCTTGTTCTTAGCAAGTCTAAATTGTGCGTGCTATTCGCAAAAAACTTTCCAGCTGCTGTGCCTGCTGTCCAAAAGTCAGACCGCAGTCTGTAAAGGTAAAAGACATTAAATCAGCAGCGAGGATCTGATGTAATACACCACATCTCCCTCCCGCTTTACTCCTGCTCTCTTCCTCACTGCCTCCCTAAAATAGGCCAGCTTTGAACCATGTGACCACAGGTGACAGGAGGAGAAGGCTTACACACACACACACACACAAAACACCAGCTGTGTAGCTAGCTATTGTGTAGCTTTTCTAAGAGCAGGCTTTGTTGCCAAGCTTCTCTGGTTTTGAAATTGTCAAACATACGCTTAAATATTTGAGGAGCTATAATTAAAAGTGTACAAACAATCTAATCAATAAAGAGCTTCTAGATAACCTGTGGTTGCCAAAGAGGCTCAATCAGCTGAGTGTCTCTCCTGCCCACTCAATTCACTGTAGTGACCTTGACCGTACACTTCCGACACACTGTAGCCTGTAGGGCATCCAAAGCATATCGTGCGACTGTGTGTGAGTGCATGGCGTGGAATAAGGGAAGGTGCGGGAGGGAGCACTGTAGAGGACAGTATTTTTCCACATGGCGAGTCCGTTTGTGCACAACATCATGTGCACGCACATAAACAGTAGAGTCAGGTTTCAGTGCTTCCTCGAGCCACCTCGTGGGGAGGAGGGGGCATTGTTGAGAGCAGGAATGCAAACAAAAAAGAGAATGAGAAGGAGGGAGGGAGAGGCAGAGAGTGTGGTCTCTTCCTGAAACTTACACCAAGCTCTGGGCGGTGTCACAGAAAGCTGTGTCAGAGGTGTGTTGAGGGGTAAATGTGGCCTTTACAAACTCATGCTTTCTTATTTGCTTAGCTAATTGGGAACACATTGTTATTTTAAACAAGGCATTCGAATAAGAACACAGTCTTTATGCAAATAGCTAAGAGAAAACTTACAATATGGGCAGGTAACTGAAACCCTGAAAAAGAACGCTTTTCAACTGTAGGAATGCTTATGCAACTACTTTGCAATTTGCAGTAAAATTTCTACCAACAGTAATCATAAAAAAAGTAGAAATCAGAACAGGAAGAGACATTGATTATAGGAGGAATATGGACACGGACACACTGGCAGGGAGAACACTTGTGCAGCAGCGGTTGGCAGATTAAATCGCTCAGAGCTACAAACTTGAATGGATCTGTTTACATCAGCTGACAGTTAGCGTGGTGCTCATGAGCTGCACTAAATAAAGAGGTGCTTTCATTTCTTCATTCACAGAAATTAGCCTTTAAATATCAACCTGTTGCACTTTATAGACCTGTTAATAAGCTTGTGACTTGCTAATGCATGGAAGATAATGTTGGGAAAGATTTCTGGCAGGATTCACTCTATTGGAGAGCAAGTTGGCCAGTACAGTTTTCATTATTAAAAAGTGCTGCTTAGCCTTTCAACAGTTATTCATATTTTGTTGAAATACAATGCTCAGAGTTAAATATAGGGTTAGATACAATGAGCACTGAACCAAAACAAACTGCACAGACGTGCTGAATGAGTATTGATCAATGGAATTTAGGACATGTGCAGTACAGACACATGCATAGTAAATGGGTAAAAGCTGACTTCCAAAATTGGGTATAAAGTTAAAGATGACACTTTTTCCAAAATATTTCAAGTAAGATTATGAATGTATTTGCATCACAATAACAAAAAAGGAAAGGGGCCTGAAGCAAACATTTGGCCCCCCTGCATGGGCCTTCTCAAGGCCTTTTGTAGGAGCTAAAAGTCTTTCACTTCTTGTCTGGGAGGTGTTCCCGCTGTTCTGGCTTAAGGCGTCTGGCTCAGTAAAACTTTTGGGCTGTCTTTTTACACCTGCTCTCTGAGGTCTATTCACAGGTTTATGTAGATATGTAGGTTGGAGGACCGTTAGAGCTGGCTTTTGCCACTTGATGTGGTCCACTGTGGAATTTGAGGTGTAAAAGCAGTACATGTACATGTCTAACTTTTTTAGACATTACTCCAGAATATGGTAGTGTTTTTTGAATTCATTATTCTGTTTATCGGAGAAATGTCCCCTGCTGCAACACAGGTCCAAACAATAATCGATGCACCCCAGGCTTAAGAAATGGAGAGAATTTCTTTTCATGAAATTCTGGACCCTGTTTTTTTACAAATGTACCATCAGTCACTGCAGCCACAAAGTTCAATTTAATCTTTTTTCCAGAATACATTGGGCTTTTTTAGATGTTCAGTTGAAAAAAATCTGATGCAGAACTTTTTGTTTTGTTTGCATTATTTATTATAATTTTGCTGGGCAGCTGATCAGAGGAGCCCATGGCTGCTGAGTCAGAGTATTCACAAGGCTTTGAAATATCCTGGTCCCATCCTTTCCTAAAGATCACTGTAAACAAGACATAGCCCTAACAGGCTAAGTAACAAGCTTGAAGGTGAAAAGAGGTTGAAAAGAGTGCTTGATATTTAATTTCAAGCCTTATGGAGGTCATGTCCATGTTATACTCTCCAAACTATTCACAGTAACAGAAATTTTGACCTTGTGGTGCGGTTGCTCTGTCTCAGATCTGCTTTCATTTCTTCATGCTGCATGTCTGATTTGGATCAAACAGACCAAATGGAATAACATAAAAATGAAACTTTGTGGGTTTGTTGTTTCGTCATCAGCCATAAAGAGTAAATATTTGAAGAAACATCTATTCAAGCTATATCCATACCTGAATATTTGTGTATTACATATCAACTGTATCAGTTCTCTTTAGTCTGATTTTAAATTCCTGTCTGTATTTCTTCCAAATATGTCTGTGAAATTGAGTGGAAGACATGTTGTAAATGAAATAGCAGATGCTGAGGGCTCACTGTAGAGTTACAAGGGGAGGGTGTTGTCAAGCACCAACATGTCACTGCTGTTAAAACATCCCTTTTAACCAGCGACTACACTTAAGTATAAAATACGGCACAGCACATGTGTGGACTTGTTTGTGGTGTTATCCAACAAGTTTCCTTTGTCTGTGCGTTTTACTAAGTTTCGGTAGGTGAGAGGTTACATTTACTCAGCTGTGGTCTCCTGTCTGGCAACGCTTGTGCTAATGAGCTTTCATGCAGGAGTCTCCACATATAGGCCCCGTAAGATGAATGTAACACCTTAGTTAGAGTGCTTAACAGTTACTGTAGATAGTCCTATTCTCATGTATGCGATTATCCTATCACTTGGCTGTAGGCTTCTTTACATTATTCATGCATGGCTGCAGGGTGAAATGACAGACAGTTGTTGTTAGATCTACATGACAATGCCCCAACTGACCATTTACAATATCCAAAAAGTCACATCAGTTCACACTGGTATCATGTACCATTTCACATTCTCTTTAAATGCATCACACATTTTATTTTTTGAAAAGAAGACTTTATAAGAAAGACAAATATCTGCTGATTGCACTGGATTTATCCTTTAGTTTCACACATTTTCTGTGATACAAAATCCATTTCAGTGGCCAGCAGACTTTTTCCTGTTTCACAGCGAACTGGCATTGTCTTATGATGAGCGCCAGAGTTATACAGGAAGTACAGTTAACATAACACTTCTAAAAAAGGAAGTTACAACATTCCTATGTGATGGATTTTACAATTCGTGATACCAGTAAGTTTGATGTCAGAGTACACACAAACTGTGTAAATAATTACCAGCCGCAGTAGCATATCTATTATTGTTTTTGCTGTGTGTGTGTGTGTGTGTGTGTGTGTGTCATTGTGGCAAAGTGTGATACTGGTGAGGTTATAGGTGAGTAGCTGAGAGCAAACTGAAGTCCAAGTTTAAATATAAGTGTGTTGTCCATCTTTGTTGTATTCATACACAAGTAGTGAATGTAGTAACCATAGACTGTATATAAAAGCTACCGTGGCGCCACCCGTTGGTTTCTGTACTCTCCGTTTTGAAGCCTGAGTGGTAGCCCTTTTGGCCACTGCCATGATTATGTTAACAGAGGAACTGCAGTTTTGGCACATTTTTTTGGTACTTCTCATGGGGCAATATGTTGACAAGCACGTTGGCTGGTTGGATACAAGATGATCTTACATTCACTGTAAGACATATGTCATGTCTGTGTTACCATCACATATGAAAGACTAATGATATTCCAGTAATGAGTCCTACTGACGACTTCAAGAGTTAATCCTGCTCTTTACAAATCATGCCAAAATGAATGTGACTTTCAACCACAATTGTATGTGAATATATTCTGCTTTTGATTTCTCAAACCATAAAGCATCTCTTTGCTTCAACACAGTGTGTGATGCAACACCAGATTTCAAATGATTGTTTAACGTCCTGTTCTTGAAGGGTCAGACAGCTCAGCCTTTGTACAGAGTCGCTAAAGTGGGAAGTTTTCACAGGCAGACTTTAAAATTTCAGACTTGATGGTAATTGGTTCAAGGCACACCTATCTGGCTCCTGTTCCTAATCAGAATGATGTGTGACTGAATTCTCACCATATCTCTTAGCCTTATCACTCTCATATATAAGCAATAAAACCATAAGGAGCACACTTCTGTGTAGTATTGCCTTTTGCCAGTGACACAGCCTGTGCTTCCTGGTTTCACTGTGTGTCACAAAGATGTGTCCAGTAGATGTGTATTAATTTGGTTATTTTACAATAAAGCAATATTAAAAATCTTCATTGTCATATGCAGCTATGGGTCATTTCCAGCATTTTATGATATTGAAATGGATTATCTTCATGGATGACTGCAGTTATTATGAGATGGGGAGTTGGTCATATTTATAATATGCTTAGTCATTGCAAATATGTGTGTGTGTGTGTGATATGCTTGTTACTGTGTTGACCCTGTGTGGATATTAGAAGTATTTTTGTTACAAATGAATGATTAATGGTTTGGACCAAAATAAAGGGTGTTTTGCTTTTTTCCCCGTGATTTTTGTTCTCAGATCGATAAGTACCTGTACTCCATGCGTTTCTCTGATGAGACATTACTGGACATCACACAGCGGTTTCGCAGGGAACTGGTCAAAGGACTGGGTCGGGATACTAATACCACTGCTACACTGAAGATGCTGCCAACATTTGTCCGGTCAATCCCTGATGGATCAGGTTAGTACGTCTAAAGCTACTTTTCTGTCACTGTATCAGGGAAGAGAAGCCAGACTCCACAGTCAGTAAAGGGGCTTTGCCAAAGAGGTAAAGGTATATCCAGTCATGCTTATTTAGCTCATCTGTCTTTGCTTTTGGTTTGTGGAAGAAAACAAGGAGATCATAGAAAAGCACAGAGCTTTGCTGCTGGGATCCAAAAATACTGACCACAGAGTTGTGGTGCCAGAAATGTCCTTTTATAATGCAGTGTTACACAGTGTGTGTAACCTGAAAGAGAAAACCCTCATGGGATGTGGTGTTTTGCAGAGAGCGTGTCATGTGGGAACAAGGTGACAGACTGTCCCTTGCTGTTGTCTGTATTAAGTATTCATGGACCAGACATGACAGATTTTTAAGCTGTTTTATTATCAGCGCTGTGTGTCAAATCCTCTTTCTCCCAGTTATTATGTTATTGCTGTCTAACCCTGCTTCACTGCAGTCACTCGGCCCTTCACTTAAATGTGAGTCAACTTTTTTTTCTTATCTGTACTTGCTGTACTTCCGGGAGCACCCGTCCAATTAAGGGCCAGAATTGATTACCTATGCAAAGTCATTATTAATGACAGCAAAGTTCCTTCTGTCGTTCACATATCAACTCAAAAATTTCCATTCTGCTCCTTTCTGTTGTACAGAAAGTAGTCTACAGTGTAAGAGCTGTAAGTCCTAACACACGTTACACACACAAATCAGAGAATAGCACTTATCCTGCTGCCATTGTTAGAGAAGGCAGTGACAGTGAAAGCCTAAAATTACAGAAATGCACACGTAATCAGTTAGTTATATAAAGTGATTTTATATATATATATATAATTCACATCTTCGTGGTAAATAGCTTACTGTTGCAGCTGCAGACAAGGTGTAATATTTCAGCGTTAATTGTTTTCTTACACTGTTTTCTACGTATATTAATTTACAAATAAATGTTTCTATTACTGTAGTAAACCCAGAGTCCATGTTTTTAAAGAGAGTCACTGGTAAGGGCAGGTCAATGTTTAGTGAACTGATTTCTATAGCAAGCTACTGCCTAATGTTTATCCATCCATCCTTCCATGTAGCCCCATGCAGCCTATCTTAGCTATCATGGGGCAAGAGACGAGGTACACCCTGGACAGGTCGCCAGTCTGTTGCAGGGCTGTTTCATCATCTGAACAGCCGTGGAAAAATTATAGTACGTGTAGTCAAAGAAATTAGATGCTACTTACATTAGTTGTTTTTTTCTGGTCCCACAAAACCGGGTTGAGTAAAATGGAAAAACAGCTGATTATCATTGTATCTGTCATGCAGATCTAACCCAGCTGTGTTAATGGTACATCAAATAGTTGAATTAACTTTTATAGGTGTGTAAATAAAGGCCAAGTTAAAAAGTAGGTGTGCATTGCCTCTTGCCACATGCCAGTCCCACAGCCTTTTTCACAAGCTTTATGTACTTTTAACTCCGCACATGACATCTCTGTCTTCATCTTGTGTAAAAACAAAAAATATTTTCAAAGAAGGATGTGGTCCGAGAACTCATTGGCTTCACTGCTGGAGTGACCCCTTCGCAACGTGGTCTCTGGTTTGTACTTTCTAGAGTTACAGTTTGATTTGTTTGTACTGTATCACTGACCAGTTAGAGTTAGGAAGGGAAAAGAAGGGAACAGACCATATCTGTGGTGAATTAGAGGGTACAGTTTTTTCCAAAGGTCAGTATGCTTTGAATCCTATTATGAATGAATCATGATAGGCAGCTACTGCTGTCGTAGTTTATCTAGTCAGAAAGCTATAAACCAGTTATATTCCTAATTCTGATAGAACAAATAAACTACTGTCCCAGTATGCAACTAAGTGACCATGAACTAAATATACGCACATGACTTTAAGAGACTTCAGTGGTGAGAATAAGTAGTACTCTTTCACACTATCAACCACAACGCAGCCCACTGTCTTCACACAGGGTCTTATTATCCAGGGTGTTCTTAGGAGTTAGTATAAAGGTTAATGTTTAGTTTGGTTTATCTCTAGGTTTAGTGCTTTTCTCAGCTGTATAATAGTTTAATTTACCTATGAAGCACCGTCTCTGATAAGCTGTTGACCTTGGGAATATATATCCTTGATCATAATTCCCCTGGTGTTGGTAACCATTAACCAATACATATACAGGAAGGTACAGCAGGACAGAATAGAGCAAAGCAAACCTGAGCTATTCATACACATGAAGAAACATAAGCACATAAGAAATATATTTGGGGGAGTCAGCTGGTGAGAGCTTTTCCCCAAAGACGTGACATAACTTCTGGTAAAAGGCTTTCTCGAACAGCTTTATCTGTTCCTTATCTTCCCTATAGACTACACATTGTGTGACTTTAATTCACTGTGAGAGCTGTATTTGTTTACTAAGCTAACTGAAATTAGATATACTGATAAGGCATATCATACAGTGACGTAGGACACACTCAACCCTTTCCTTAGGAAGAAATCCCAAACTCTAATGCTGTCAGTTTATAAAATCTATTTTAAAATATAAAATATATTTGCTATATTTGCAGTGTTACATTTACCTAAACACATTGTCCTTTTCCTGTCTCTCTGCTCCTCTCTATCCCTTTTCCTCTTTCGGCCTCTCCCTGTATTCCCACTGTTTCTGTCACGACAGAAAAAGGAGACTTCATTGCGCTGGATTTGGGAGGCAGTAATTTCAGGATCCTCCGTGTCAAAGTGAGCCATGAGAAGAAACAGACTGTTCAGATGGAGAGTGAAATCTACGACACACCAGAGGACATCATTCACGGCACTGGAACAAGGGTAGGTTTATAGTGAAATACAGACATAATCACATATATAAACAGTTAATTCTGAGCTCCACCTGAGATAACATCTCCCTTTTTCCACCTGTGTTCCAGCTGTTCGACCATGTGGCAGAGTGTCTCGGTGACTTCATGGAAAAGCACAATATCAAAGACAAGAAACTCCCAGTTGGTTTCACCTTCTCCTTCCCCTGCCAGCAGACCAAACTGGATGAGGTAAACTACACAGTCAACAAACTACCCTTCAGTCTTTTTACATTATGAATCCTCTCAGTCATGTTTGCCAGACTCAGCCCAAGAAAACAAAGACTCAACTTAGAATTAAATCTCAGCTTTTTCCTCTGTCATTGTTTGGTTGTCTCCAGGGATATCTGATAACATGGACTAAGCGTTTCAAGGCCAGTGGCGTAGAGGGGATGGATGTGGTCAAGCTGCTCAACAAAGCTATCAAAAAACGAGGGGTAAGTCACTTCTTTTGTCTCACTTGGTACCACATTTCAGTTAATTCCATTCAAACTGGGATGCAGAGTGACACGGATGAACCACAGTGGCAAAAGGCTCTCTTAAATATTTTTGGCTTTTATATGTTTCAGGACTATGATGCTGACATTATGGCAGTGGTAAATGACACTGTGGGAACAATGATGACCTGCGGCTTCGATGACCAGCGCTGTGAAGTTGGCATTATCATCGGTACAGCGAGTTTACTGTCAATAGAAATCAAAGAAGCAAAATGGAAATTGGATACAGCTAAACAAATAGACCAAAGCAAAGGCAGGGGAATAATTATAGTCAGTTTATGTAAAATAACTGTAAGCATATGCATTTCTGTGTTTTAGGTACAGGTACTAATGCGTGCTACATGGAAGAGCTACGTCACATTGACCTGGTGGAGGGAGACGAGGGCAGGATGTGTGTGAACACTGAGTGGGGAGCCTTCGGAGACGATGGGAGGCTGGAAGACATCAGGACAGAGTTTGACAGGGAGATAGACAGAGGTTCTCTCAACCCGGGCAAGCAGCTGTACGTCAAACCAAAAGTGTCACAGCCTTGTTCATCTCTTAGCTAAAATCAAGTACTAAACTGCAACAAAAATGCAAAATGAGCTACCAGTTTAACTACCAGACAAACATGCCTGTTGCTTACCTGTGAGTGTCACTTCAGCTGCTACAAACACAACTACTGGCAACTGTGAAAGAATTTTTTTTGTCATCTATTTGTTGGAAAAGGTTCAGTGTAGTGATGTAATAATCTCGGGATGTTTAAGCTGAACTTTCTTTTCTGTGCTGCAGATTTGAGAAGATGGTCAGTGGGATGTACATGGGGGAGCTGGTTCGTCTCATCCTAGTGAAGATGGCCAGAGAAGGCTTTCTGTTTGAGGGAAGGATCACCCCTGAGCTGCTCACTAAAGGAAAGATTGAGACCAAGCACGTTTCAGCCATAGAGAAGTAAGTCACACCACATTGTTTATCAAGTAGACACAAAACTGAATAATTTAAAAGGAAATATTAATATTTTTTGTCTCTGTATCTCTCTTTTGTTTAGGAGTAAGGAAGGGTTGACTAAAGCCAGAGAGATTTTGTTCAAACTTGGTTTGGACCCATCAGCGGATGACTGTATTGCTGTGCAACATGTGTGTATTATTACTGAAATAACACTTCAATCATTTTTTGGAGACTTCACATGAATCAGGGAAATCCCAGAGGATTAAACTGTATATTTAAATCGTTCATTTTTTTAACCTTTAAACTATTTAAAATATTATGTTAAGATACAGGGAAAGAATAAAATGACATGTTGCCTTTTTGTGGTATGTCCGAGGGCTGGTGAATTATTTGAGATTTTTACACATAGTATATGCATTCAACGTATGAGGTGTTTCCTTTCTTCAAAATTTAGATGTGTTCCTTGATGAATTTCTCCCCTCACCACTTGTCTTCCCTCAGGTTTGTACCATTGTGTCTTTCCGCTCTGCCAACCTGCTAGCTGCCACACTGGCTGGCATCCTGATGAGGTTGAAGGAGAACAAAGGAGTGTCACGTCTCCGAACCACCGTGGGCATCGATGGCTCTCTCTACAAGATGCACCCACAGTGAGTGTTGTTAAGTTTAAAGATGAGATGTATGGATTTGTGTTTATTTAAATGCTCTCTCAGCTCTTTTATTAGTGTTGTAACAGAAATGCTGTCAGGTATTCGGGGGTTAAATGTAACTATCCTCTTTGTCTGATACTGACCACAGAAGACCATGTTTCTTACTAAAAATGTGCAGAGTTCAGCAGACTCTTATATCCGTTTCAGATACGCTCGGCGTCTTCATAAGACTGTCCGACGTTTAGTCCCGGATTGTGATGTTCGATTCCTCCTCTCAGAGAGTGGCAGTGGAAAGGGTGCTGCCATGGTGACCGCTGTGGCCTACAGACTCGCTGAACAATCACGACAAATTGCCCAAATACTTTCTGAATTCCGCCTGACAACTGAACAACTGCTGGAGGTAAGAAGAGACGCTGCCGCATTTATTCTATCACTGTTTGTTAGTGCAGTATTTAGATAACGCTGACGATAAAATATTCATTTCTACAGGTGAAGAATCGAATGAGGACAGAGATCCAAAATGGCCTTTCAAAGAGCACTCACGACATTGCTACTGTCAAAATGCTGCCCACCTTTGTACGAAGCACTCCTGACGGCACAGGTAACACACACAAGCAAGCAAGCTTCAGCATATGAAAATGTCGAACCTGATAGTTTATGACTTCACATCTGTTGGGAAGAAAATTCCACATCTTTTTTTTCTGCAAATTTTGCAACAGTTCTTTTTGTAAAATAATTCAACACATACTGTATATCTTTTTTAATAGAATACCAACATCTCTGTCCGTACTTTGCAACGTACACATAACTAAGCAGGGTACGGGAAACATAACTCTATAGGATAAAGATTTCAAGAAGTCTGTTTTTCAAGCTTACATCCTCAGTTTTTCATTTCACCCACTGCGTAATTTCCTAATAAATTTTAATGTTTGGATACCTGGTTATTTATCCTTCTCTCTTTCTGTTTATCTGTGTGCCCAGAGCATGGTGATTTCCTGGCTTTAGATTTAGGAGGAACCAACTTCAGAGTTCTGTTGGTCAAAATTCGCTCTGGGAAGAGGAGATCAGTGGAGATGCACAACAAGATCTACGCTATTCCTCTTGAAGTGATGCAGGGCACAGGAGAAGAGGTGAGCTAAACGGCCTGTAATCTTTGTTAAACTGAGTGAAATTATACTGGAAGGTAACTGGAATGAAAGACAGGAGGATTGGTGAATATTTTTGAATGTAACCCCTGTTAAGTTGAGGGTAGCAGATGGGGGTGAGATGCTTGTTGGTTTAGAGATAAGTAAACAGCATAGAAGCTGGGAGGAAGGTCAAAAGGTTAGCGATAGATAGAAGAGTTGATTGGCTGAGATCAGCATCGAGTTGACAATCTTTAAAACAGAGATTTAAACATAACCCTTAAGCACTGGCTTAAGCTAAATCCCGTCTGTCACCTTTGACCTCTTTATCCTCAGTCTTACTCCTCTAGCGAGACAAGAAAGTCAAAACTGAAACTCACTATAATATTTGACAGGCAATTGGAGACCCTCTTAGACCTCTTTACAGTAGGACAATTTGTTATGTTGTCATCACAGATTTCCCAGTAATACTCAGAGGTTCAGGTATCAATGTGAGTGATTTAAATTCTCACATATCTTACTTTAAGTACATGCAGAAAGAATGTTTTTTTGTTTGCTGCTGTGGCTCAGGACCTCAAGTGGGTTGTCCACTAAAGTGCTGTATGGGCGAATATGGCTTGTAGAGTAAAGTGCTTTGATAAGTACCAGTGAATTTTTCTTCATTGTCACATATTTTCTCTTCTTTCAGTTGTTTGATCACATTGTGCACTGTATCAGCGACTTCCTGGACTACATGGGGATGAAGAATGCTCGTCTTCCTCTGGGCTTCACCTTCTCTTTCCCCTGCCGACAGACCAGCCTGGACGCTGTGAGTAACACTCCTGCTTCTTCCACTTCTTATATACAGAACTGTACTGTCTTTATCCACCGATAAGCACACAACATTGAGGAAGAAAAGCCAAATAATATTTCCTAAATAATAATGTTTAAAAAACTAAAAGACTTCATGCCCTGAGGACTGAGCCGTCCATGAAATTGTCACATGATATGCAGAGACTGTGTGTGTCTGTGTACAGGGCATCTTGATGACATGGACCAAAGGCTTCAAGGCAACAGACTGTGAAGGGGAAGATGTGGTGGGACTGCTGAGAGAGGCCATCAAGAGGAGAGAGGTGTGATATGAGGAGAAGCGTCACTCAGTAAAACATGAAGTCATGGTATATTGTGGTGTATCATATTGTGTGTCTCATCTTAAGGAATTTGATCTGGATGTGGTGGCTGTAGTAAATGATACGGTGGGAACCATGATGACCTGTGCCTACGAAGAACCCAACTGTGAGGTTGGACTTATCGCTGGTTAGTTCACCTAATATTAACTCAGTTTTTTTTTTAAATAAAATTTTCAGCTTTTTGTGCTCTGTCCGTCTAATGCGACTGTCTGATTACAGGTACTGGCAGTAATGCATGTTACATGGAGGAGATGAGGAACATTGAAATGACAGAGGGCGATGAGGGACGAATGTGCGTAAACATGGAGTGGGGGGCTTTCGGAGACAACGGATGCCTGGATGACATTAGGACAGAGTACGACCGTGTTGTGGATGACTTCTCCCTGAATCCAGGCAAACAAAGGTGCCCCATACAGACCTCTTCATCCTTTTAAAGCCAGAATGCCCTTCATTCATATCTCAGGGATGCATGTATATATCTTATATTTATGCTTCTTTTTTCCTTGCTTGCTTTTTATATTTTTAGATATGAGAAAATGTGCAGCGGCATGTACCTCGGTGAGATTGTGCGGAACATCCTCATAGACATGACCAAAAAAGGATTCCTGTTTAGGGGACAGATTTCTGAAACACTGAAGACCAGAAGCATCTTTGAAACAAAGTTCCTCTCACAGATAGAGAGGTAAAACCTGAGCACTGTGTTTGTTTGTGTCTATAAAAGTGCCAGTTCATTGTTCAAGGAGATAAGAAGAAGTCTGGACAGCAGATTGTACTCCATTAGTACTGCTTGCTAACATACCACTGATTCTCTTTGTCAATTTAATGATAAGATACTGCTCTTCTTCTCCTTTACAGTTTCCGTTTTGGATGAGTTCATATCTAATCTTTTAATGACTTTCTGTTTGTGTCTTTCTACAGTGACAGATTGGCGTTGCTGCAGGTGCGATCCATCCTGCAGCACTTAGGGCTGGACAGCACCTGTGATGACAGTATCATAGTCAAAGAGGTAAAGCACACAGACAGGAGTGTGAATAATAAAGATTAAAGTGTTTTTGTTTTGTTTTTTCACCAAGTGATCATAATCTTACACTTACACTTGGGCACGGTGAAAGAGAACCACAATATTCTTCTGTCAGCCCTATCTTATGAAAGACAAAGAAATATGTGACAGGAGAGGAGTAGGAGAGAAAGTGATACTTATAAGTTCTATTTATTTTCGAAGTTTGACAACTGATATGCACTTGTGTGGCTCAGAAACCTGTTGCAATAATGATAATGGTTTTTATTGTAAGGTATGTGGAACAGTGTCACATCGTGCCGCTCAGCTGTGTGGAGCAGGAATGGCGGCAGTGGTCGATAAGATTAGAGAGAACCGTGGACTGGACCATTTGGACATCACTGTAGGGGTAGACGGGACGCTGTACAAGTTACATCCACAGTAAGTTTAATCCAGGTGTAAAAAAGTTTGAAAAAGTTTTTTTTTTTCTTTTCAGTGGTAAGTGAAGTGAAGTGGAATATGGTGACCTCATAAGGCATTTGACAAGTTCCCCTTATTTTCACAATAAGAGCCACCTGTGGTGAACATTATTACGCAGAATACAGAAAAATAAAAACATAGGCAGGCTCATCTAATTATGGATTGCAATGATGAGAAGAGCTGCAGGCCGGTAACAAAAAGCAACTTTGTTTGCTACTTTTTAAAAGGTGTCATGAAAGTGTTTTCTTTCCCTCAGCTATGATGATAAATTTAAGTATTGAGAGATTACACTATGAAAGAAAAAAAGAGGCTGTTTTAGACTGGCAGTATACCCAGATTAGCATGATCTTCTGTAGTTAATGTGGCTACATTTGTTCAGAAAGATGGAGTTTTTACTCAAACTCTCAAAATGTGCCAATTTACAATTACAAGATATTCAGAGGAGCTAACACAGCACAGGCCTTTTGGTATATTTTATCTTCATATTGCATGGTCAACACAGTAGCCTGCTCCTCTGTGCTGCTGATCACATGCACTGGTCTGATACACTGGTCTGGTATATGTAATGGCAAGATAGCCAATGCAAAAATCATTTATCACAAATGGAGGATCCTGAGGTGTTACAGTAATATAATAGCTAAAGGGCACTCATAGCATACATGTCTTGTGCATCAAGTTGAATCTTGTTTTAGTTATGTCATAATTGCATATGAGACGTATTGCATATGTTGCACAAAACGAGATAAATAACTGAGGTTAAGTAAATGCTTATGTCTTATTTCCAGTGTCACCTCAAGAGCACTAGTAACGATACATAGATTCAGATTCTTTATTGTCATTGTCATCACGAAAATTCAAGTGCAACCCCTGCAGTGTAAAGAAGACAGTAATAAATAAAACGATAAGCAATAAATAAATAAAAGAAATCAATACTAAATAAATAAAAACACTTTAAAAACACAGTCACACACACACTTGTCTTTCCACCGAATTGCACATTCCCCACCTATAGTTCTTTGAACAGCAGCCTAAGTGCACTTGTTAGCGTTTAGTAATATGACTGCTCTAGGAAAGAAATTGTTCTTTAACCGATTAGTCCTTGTTTTAATATTCCTGAATCTCCTGCCTGAGGACAAGAGCTCAAACAGAGAGTGTCCTGGGTGAGTTGGATCTTTGAGAATATTTTCTGCTTTAATTGATATAATTGATTGATATTGATATTAATAGCCATTAATAGGTGATTGGTTTTGATATGTTTTAGAACAAATCATGGACAAATTGCTTTACTGTGTTTTCACACATGCACTGCAAGCCTAAACTTTCCTAGATATTTCTCAGACAGTGGTGCATGTGAGAACTCAAACATCTTATGCAGTAGGATGCAGACTTTAAACTGTCATCAACCTGCCAGATCCCAAGTGGAAAGTCTGTAAAATGTCCAGTTAGACCCACTTGTGAAAGTAGTGCAAATAATGCTCTAGTGAATTCAAAGCCTGTTCCAGAGTTACATGGGACAGCTCTGGTTGTCTTGTGTTGAGTTTGTTAAATGTGTAACAGCAGAGTTTTCATAGATTTTCTTGTTTTTTTGTGTGGCTATTTTAGGGTGGGATGGCTTCTCTCAATGCAGTGTCACAAGGACACCTCTTTACCTTATCATCACATTTAGACTGGCTATTTTTCACTTTTCTGTCTAACATTATATCAAATCCTTTGTCTCTGTGTAGTTTCTCGGGGATCATGCACCAGACAGTTAAAGAGCTGGCTCCAAACTGTAATGTCAACTTCTTGCTGTCAGAGGATGGAAGTGGAAAAGGAGCTGCACTCATCACAGCCGTGGGCTGCCGGCTAAGGCAGGAGCTGAACAATAAATAGAAAATTTTCTTCGTCTCACTGTTATCTCGTCCCCCTCCTTCCCCAGTTCTCAACCATTGTCTAAATCAAACAAGTCCAGTCGACATATCACGCTTCAGTAGCTGCTTTAGCCCGTCTGCGTGACACAGAGAAAAGGAGAGGTTTTCTCTGTTGTGTTAAGTAGCAGAGAGTCAGGCTCTCTGTTGTAGTTATTGTAACAGTCTCTTAAAGACTTTGCAAGGTTGGGATTTCTGAGAATAAAACACGCACACTCAACTCTTGTTTAAATGCAGGACAGAAAAAAATTACTTCACACACCTGAAAAACTCCTCTGTCTCCATCTGGGGGAATTCTCTTGTAACTGCATTATATTACAAGTTGCAGGTCAGTATACCAGTTGTAGAAAAATTCTTTTAAAGATTGATTCTTGCAACATGTTCAGTAAAAATACTCTTTTAGACCAAAGTCACTGAAGTGTGTCTGCTGTAAAGTACTCGCTGTATGTACAGGAAGGCATAAAAGGGATATGATATAAATGTGTACTGAGATGAAAGGGAATAATTATGCTTTTTTTGGTGTTTGATATCTTACCCACATATAAATCAATATGTTATAACTACATTGTTGCTATTTATTGTATTTTTATATTGGAAGATGTTGAAAAAAAATGTTACTGTTGCAATAATGACGCACACAAAGGAAGCCAATGAAGAAGTTCCCTCAAATGGTACTTGTCCTCTATTTAAGTGCAGAAGCATGACAGAAAAGGGACTTTTACAGTGGCTTAATCAGCAGGAAATTGTCATTTTACATTGCTTGATGTAGATTCTTGGTCTAATCTAGTGGTTCTCAAAGTTTCTCTGGCAAAGCCAGAACAAGTTAACACCCCACAGCCCACAATTTATTTTTAAATCAGTTGTTTACAATAACAAAAGAATATTTCAAGTTGATTTCATTTACATAAAGGTCATCTGCTAATGGCTGGCTGTGGCGTTTCTGGATCCACTGAGGAGCATTAAATTGTCATCATACTCTTTGTTTTGTTTATGTTCCCTATTTTGTTCATATTTTTCCTCTGGTCCTCTATGCTCCAACTGCAGTGGCTCCCCAGTTTAAGAACCACTGGTCAGATCTAAGAGAGCAATCTCTTTTATTATCTGTACTTTGTAAATTATATCCAAATATGTCCCGTCGTTGATACTGATCACATCTGTTGATTTCTTAAGAAGTCCTGGTTACGCTCACTGCCATGGTGAGACTTAACAGTTACTTATCCATGAAACAGGAATGTGGTGCTAACATGGATGCCAGAGGAACAACAACAGCCATATTGTGTATATTATATATAAAAACATTGCGCAAGTTTTAAGAGGGTTTTTAACATTTTAACAAAAAACAAAAAGTACATACACTGTACTCACACCCTATAGATTACATGTGCTCCTAAAAGCTCAGGAGAGTGTCTAAGATAACTACTTTAAAGCTCATTCATGTAGCACAATTTATGCAGATTAATATTTATTTTCTCTGTATTAAAGGCAAAAAAAAAAAAAAATCACAGCTAACTAAGCTGTTAGAGACCAGAAGAAGAAAAATATCTATTTTAAGATCAGCGGTGCTCCTGTAGGCTGGGGTATGGTTGTGATGCGACAGTATATTTTACTGCCACCTTTTTAAATAACTAAACTAATACCAACTAAGCTAGAAGAATTTACTTTAATCAAATGGCAAGATGAAGAAGATCGGTAGCCCTGAACTACTCTGCCCAGAATATCCAGTCATGCACAAACACCTTAATCTGTGATTCTGTTCACAACGAATGTACCTCTCCACATGTCAATCAGTCACTAAATAAAATCAATCCTGTGTCAACATGATGTTATGATTACTTTTTGTGCATTAGAGATTTAGTACTCATGCGATTAAGGATCTGTTTTGTGTTGTTACAAATGTTGAAGGTGCTGAAGTTGCTGTAGTTATAATTCAGGTGGTCGTGTGCATATCCACAAAACCTAGATGTGCCAGTACTTATTGTATTGGAACTTTATTAGTGGTGTCACATTTTTTAAACATATTTTTATTTAAGCCACAAACAATAAAAATCCTGTACTGTACAGACAACAAAAACAGATGCTTCACACTGTCACAGTGTGTACTTAAAACATCAAAAAGTTTCCAATGATCAAATGTTTTTTTTTTAACTTTATTTTGAAACTTAACACTCACAGGCTAAAATATTTAAAGCATCATGATCTGACTAACTGTGTAACAGCCAGTTTCATATTTACAGTTCCCCTTCATCAGCATGTTTTACACTGATGTGTTCAGTAGATTCATTTCACATTAGATTGTACTAAGTAGCGGCACTTGAATTTTTAATGTAGACTAAATAATATAACAGCTGCATGAACCAGTGAAATCACAATATAAGAGCACAATACTGTATAAATGCACACTGCAACAAATGTGTGAAGTGGGAAAAGTACTATACAGTAACAAATACATGCTAACCAGACAGCTAATAATTAATAAGGCAAAAACAGGAGGAGGAGGTGGTGTTACTGGTGATTTAGTCTCATTGAGCTTGAAATGATCTCTGAAACTGGTGAGATGTTGGTTTCTTTACATTAAATCTTTTATGATAGTCATGTAGTCATCAGTATGACTAAACGTGTAGTTAAGCTTTGTTGTTAATTCTGAATCTCAGCAATTTTGAAACAATGAGTGAATTACTTTAATTATTGGGTATTAATATGGAAGATAAATGAATTAGAAACTTTTCTTTAGCAGTATTTTTGAATGAATTCCTATATCAAATAAAGAAGTCACCAAAAAAACAATGTTATTAAGGCTTTGTGCTGATGCCAGTGGACTGTTCATCCTTTCTCTGCACAAGAAAACCAGTAATCACAGTTAAATGTCTCCAGTAACACTTAAATATCCAAGATAGAGGAAAGAAACCATGTAGAAGTTGGGACCGTAATGGAGGAGGAGGTTTTGCAGTGATATACAATGCTCAAAAAAATCAAGGGAACACTTGATCATCACAGTATAACACAAAGTCAGTTTAACGGCCCGGGGGATGGGCCGTTAAACGAGTACACAACATCAACCCAGCAGCAGGACCTGTATCTACTCGTTTGTGCAAGTAGGAACAGGAAGTGCACTGCCAGAGCCCTATAAAATGACCTCCAGTGGGCTACTAATGTGTGTATTTCTGACCAAAAAAAATAGAAGAAACTCCATGAGGGTGGCATGAGGGCCCATCATCCTTTATTGGGACCTGTGCTCACAGCCCAGCACCATGCAGCTTGATTGGCATTTTCCAGAGAACACCAGAACTGGCAGGTCCACCACTGGCACCCAGTTCTCTTCACAGATGAGAACAGGTTCACATTAAGCTCATGAGACAGACGTGACTGAGTCCAGGGACACCAGTATGACTGGTTTGGCAGCGGGTCAGTGGGGAGGCATATCCTTGGAGGGTTGCACAAACTTCCACCTGGTAGCCAAAGGTACCCTGACTGCTGTTGGGTATGGTGATGAAACCCTCAGACCCATTGTCAGACCTTATGCTGGTGCAGCTGACCCTGTGTTCCTCCTGGTGCAGGACAATGCCCGGCCTTGTTGGCAGAGTGTGTAGGCAGATCCTGGATGACAAAGGCATTGATCCCAATGACTGGCTCTCATGTTCCCCAAACCTGAATCCATTAGAGAACCTCTGGGGTGTTAGGTTTTGGTGCATCCAAAGCTACCAAATAGTACCACAGACTATCCAGTAACTCACTGTTGCCCTGAATCAACTTTGTCTCTTAGTGTAATTTTGAATCCAGCCCCTTTTCTTCTCAATGAAATACACAGTGTATGCCAGTAAAGATTTTCAACTTAAACATTTCAGTCATCAAGATGGGATCTGTAATTTAAGCATTCCCTTATTTTTTTTTTTTGAGAGGTGCAAATAAACTACGGTTGGATTGATCTGCACACTGTAGCAGCAAATGTTTCAATGACAGAATTATATTTTCACATGGCTGTATGACCTGCATTAGCTTTGTGGTCACACAGCCATGTATCATGTATTATTTCACCATAACATCAACTTTTCCTTCAAGGATTTTCACAGCGATCATAGTTCAGTTAACTCTGTCCTGTCCTCAGCAGGCCTTGCTCTGTCTCTTTTCATTCACAGCTCTTCTGTCGCTATCAGAAAAACCCTTCTGCCTTCCCATCGAGAATGTCCTCGTCATGATTTCTGTCAGCGATCACTGGGTGTGCTCCATAAGTGTGGCAGCTGGGGATTTTGTGTCGCCCAGCTTCTTCACCAAATGTGCATTGTGTGTATTGTATGTGTGCTTCTTGAGTTGTCTCCGAGCATCTCTCTCTGTGACCAGGTCACTGGCAGCAAGTGTGTTTGAGACATATGTATTGTTTGTTCTAATGGATGATGTGTCATTACGGTGGCTGCGTGTCATGGTGACTCTGAAGGTGTGCGTGTGCTGCAGCTCCATCTTGTCCTCCTCTGACACTTTGATGAAGGGACACCAAGCAAACGCATGACGGAAGCCAGCACGAAACCTGCAGGAAGAGATTGATTTATTTATGATTTACTGATTAACTGAAGTTATAAAATTATTTTTAAATTTTGCACAATTACTTAGGTGGTCACGAGAGGCAGAGACAGAGGAAGTGCTAGGATATAAAAAATCACAGTGTGCGTTTGCATATGAATGTCTTCTACCTTTGGTTTAGACAGCAGTAAATAATAGGATTGTACATCGTTGAACTCATCGCCAGCCAGAATATGGCCAGATACACCTGACGAAGACACAAAAAATAATGAGTAAACACAGAATTACGGCCTCAAGAATACAAAACAGAGAGGTAGCTGCTAACCTGCTGAATGTAATGTTGCTTATAAATGTCTCTGTTAAATGATCCCAGTATGAAGTAAATATGATAGGGTAGCCAACAAAGGGCAAAGGTCACCACTACTACAACCATCATCTTCACCACCTATGGAAAAAAAGAGGACAAATAAGCCCAAGTAATTGCCGTTTTATTCTTTAAGACCAGATCAGCTCAGACGATTTGTAGTCATACTGAGTAGTAAAATGGAACAGTGTAACCTTTCTCTTGGCATTTATCTGGCTGTGGTAATGGTCTGACGCCTCTCCAGGGATGTGCCCACCCCACAGCGATCGGCCAACTAAACTGTAGGTCACCAGCATCACCAGCAGAGGGAGCAAGTAGATCAGCAATATAACTGCAAACTGATAACTACATAGAAACAGAGAGACAGAGAGAAAATATAACACAACATTCAACCTTCAGGACATGTTAGTTGTCACCATGTCATCACCATTAATCCCATGTCACTGTGTTCAACAGGGACCCATTTCCAGTTTGTTTTTCTACATGCATGTCTCTCATTCAGCAAACTTCAACTACTTGCTTATTTGATAAAACTTTAAAATATGGCATGCTTGAATTAATGATTGCATAATTTTTTAAAGCTGGGGTAGGCGAAATGTTTTTGGTGTAATAAAATTAAATAAAATTTTTAAATTCCAGCATTTTTTAATTCAGCTGGTCTGAGAGAGAACTAGAATTCTCATCTAGGCTTTCTTCTTCAGGCTTTAGAGAATTTAGCTTGTTATGGGCGATTTAAGACAACCACAGATCTTTTTGCAGAGATCAGATGAGTAAATAAAGAGCAAAACAGCCCACACTAAAAGTTTGAGGGGTTAAGTAGTTGGATTTCACCAAGGAGAGTGGGGTTCAAAGCCAAAAGTCAGCATATATGAAACACATGCACATGCCAGTGCTTCTTTAGTGGGAGGGATTTTTTTTCTCACGTTTTCGGGATGTATGCATGCTGTAGCTTTAACTTATGTCAATCGCATATTTCAAGGTTGTGAGCCCACTTTTCTGCCACACTTCTAAACTGTCGGTTCATTTACCAACTTATAGAGGTTCAGATGTGTTATAAAATGGAATTAAATATGAATGAGTCAAAATATAAAAAAAAATAAAAAATGTTCTTATCGGAGGTGTCAAGCATTCCTAAACTTGAATAAGTGAACTATCCAAAAGTAACTGCTACCCTTCACATTGACTCTAAGGTATTCCGAAATTTGGAAAAATAACAAAAAAAGGCAGCTCTCTACTTTCTCCAGGCAAATGTACAAACTTTTATGAGCATGCTACACAAGCTTGATAGTAAACATGAGATTCGAACAGTTTATGAGAAGGAGTGCTTTGTGGATTCAAATTGTTGTTGTTTCAGGTACTCTTTGGGAGAGATACATATAAGCTAAACCATGAAAGAAACCCAAGGCACTCTTTTTTTTAAAATAAAATTTAAAATGCCTTTATTCTCATGTCATGGTCATGTTTGACCTAAAAAAACTCCAACGTGGTGGAAAATAACTGGCGGAATATTAGACTCTCACCCAAGGTGGAAGTTTACAATTGGTGGAATACCACTAGAAAAGGTTTTTCTATGAAATCTATTAAATTCCCTGATGAAGGCTTGTATGCTGAAATGCATTTGGATTTTTTAAGTTAAACATGACCATGCCGTTTATTAAATGCATTTTAAATTATATTTGAAAAGAGAGTGCCTTGGAGTTCTTTGATGTTTCAGATGAAAACAAGACTGATTTAGCCTCAGCAGCCATGGCTCTTTAGCAGAAGCTGAAAATTTTAAGTAACATTCAACATAGCCACTCCTTGCCTGCTTTCATGGTAAATATCAAAACATAACCAACCTCTTTAACATTTAAATACTGTATTACTGGAAAATGAAGTCAATAAGAAGAATGGCAAGTTGGGGATTCAGCTTGAGGCCAAAGTTCTTACCTTCTCTGAAATGTTTCATCTGTACAGACGTGTTTTATTGAGTTTATTGTCTGACTTTCTTTTAGATAGTTTTGCCAGTGTTGAAATAAAAACTTTTCCTAACTCTGAACAAACATACATATC
>VVAS01011895.1:26031-38053 GCA_015103295.1 Ptychochromis oligacanthus
TCCAATTCAATTCAAATCTGAGTACTGGATATTTCATGTTATAGAAAAAAGACTTGAAACCAACTATTCAGGGACTTTAAAGGCTGACATTTCCTCTATGCTACATGACCTTTCTTTTACTTCTACTCAGCTGAGATTCCTGCCTTTGCTGTCTCCCCACACACACTCTGATTTTGAGCCAGGCTTGCGTACACATGGGTGGTGACACAGTCAATAGTCTGCTCTCTCTGATTGCTACACATTAATAATAAAGCGTCTTTTCTATTTTGGGGGGACCAACTCACATCTGTGATGGTGAGTGAGTCATCCAGTGAGCCCTACTCTATGACAGACTCAGGTCTATTTACACACCCTGTACTCACACTGATACAGTGAGGGGAAGGTAAAGACAAATAGAGCAAGGCTTGGATATCACCTGGTGCATCTGCAGAGTGTTAAAAAATTAAAATAAAAATAAAAAAGGTGATCACTTAATCAACTGGGAGATTAATCACATTTTTTAAACTAAGAACTGTCTTATCATACCTGTTTAATTTGATCAAATAAGGGCAATTTTACAGATTTGTTAGGGTAATCATCATTAGGGCTAAATATTGATACTTTTTCCTACCCCCAGATTATATAACATCATTATCTATTATAATTACATCCTTCCTGTAACACCTTATTGATAACGTGCCAAATATTGATATTTTTATTAAAACATACAGACGTTGTAAATGGATTCCCTCGTCATTTTGACTCATAGTGGGAAATGTGAGATAAATGAATAATTCCTGCTTTCTGTCTTTTCAGGGGACTTTTTCAGTAATGCAGATACTGTGATGTATTATAGATAAGTATCTGCAACTTATCGAGCACTGCAGAACCGCTGAACTTGATGTGAAAAACGGCTGGTGTATCCTGTCGTTATATTAAGTGTTAACAAAGAAAGATGAAATAAATGACCTCCGACTATTTACTCCTGGTCTTCGAGGGTCAGCCGCCCCTTATTTGTAATGCAGACTTGCAGAAATCACCTGTGGTGCTGTTACACCAAGACTTCTTCCCCTAATGGTTCATTCACACTAGAGAAAAAAGTAGGACAGCAACCTCCTTGTGACCAAGAAAAACCAGTGGTTGCCCAGTGATTGCACTGATTGTTTTTTTTTTATGCTGTCAGCAACCGATATTAAGTAGCTGCAGCAACCAACTGGTAACTCACAGGCTGAGGCTCACATTCGACTACTTTTGATAGCAAGGCAATTGCACAGGTTGCCTGGTAGGAGGCAACCTGTCTCCAAATAATTGTGGTCCAACTTGGACGGCCTGCAATCACTTTCAGACAGATTGGCGAAGGTTTGCAAATAATTACAATCTGCATTACAAATGCAGACAGATTGCAAACACGTTGCAATCAATCTGAGTCAGTCTGTGCTAATGACTGCAACTCATCTGTGAGCATCTCTTTACTTGACTCAACTGGTTGTATTCACATTCACATACAACAGTGAATGCTTTAACCTACTGTACTTTCTCACTCTCTTGACTGATTTATCATAGTTAATCGCCATATTATCACAAACAGATTGCATGTAATCACCAACTTGACCCCATTCTATTGCAAACTGAGAGCAGACTGACTCCGTCTTATTGCCATTTTATCGATGTCAAAGTCGCTCTGAAGACAGCAACTGACTGCGAGTGGTCACATACCAGGTCCCCATCTTCAAAGTAACCATTTCAAAGGCAATGGGATCGCAAGTTCATTGCACACAGCCGCAATAATTTTGGTCCTGGTGCAGTCTCCAACCACTGCTGTCCCTAGCGTGACTGTAGCATAACAGCCTGTCGCTATTTGAGGGTGCAAAACCACCCAAAGCCTTGACACATTTATTTGGATGTAATGATCTGGCTCTCCAAGTTGAATACAAGACCTGACTTAAAATAAGTTATGTCACTTGGGATGTCTAGAAATGTGACCGTACCTTTTTTTTTTTTAAATTGCGCTGACAGTATTGGAGATACCTGATGGATAAAAACAACATGTGAAGACTGCAGCAGCTGCAGATGCAGCTAAAGGACTGCTGCAACCAAGAGTCGTGTATGGATATTTAGCGCTGAGGTGAATATGATCACGGACAAGTTAGAAATGACTAAAACCCAGTATGCAAACGGTGTCGCATTTAGAACAAAAAGAGGAAACACACCAAACTAAACTTAGCAGCTCAAAGACAAGATGAGAGTGCAACTTGTTAACTTTATATTACCATGTCAACACGCTTCTATCTTTAAAGCTAATGTCTATACTTATGGTACTTATGTAGCGCTTTTCTACTCAGACTTTATACTATCAGCTATATTCACCCATTCTCACAGAATTATACATGCCTTTATATTTATTCTATGCCTTTAAGTGCTTCTTTTACCTATCATGCACACATTCACACTCCAGTCGATGAATCGGGGGCAATTTGGGGTTTAGTATCTTATCTAAGGGAACTTTGACATGTGGACTGGAAGCTGGAGATCAAACCACTGACCCCTGAGGTATAAGGGCTCTTTTTAAACAAAGGTTTTGTAAAAAGAAAAGAAAAAAAACTTGTTTAAAAAGAGTTAAAACACTTCTAAAATAATTAAATCCATCAACAGAATGTTAAGAGACAACAACTATACGTCATGTCTAAGGCATCTGTGTATTATGCTGCAGAGATATCAACTAAAGGTATAATGGGGCCGGGCTGTACTCTCACACAATACTGCTTTGTACCACAAGATGCAGTAACCAGTGTAGCATCCAATCTGCCCAGAGTCCAACATTATTCAAACCAGTGTTAGCTCAACATTTCTAAAGAGTTCACGTTACTCTCATACTCAGCACAGACTGTGCAGTTTAAAATGAAAACTACCAGAGAAACATTAGATAAGTTAGAGGTCACCTTTCAAGATAGAAATACAATATAACTTAAATCGTACGCAGAAGAATGTAACGCTCATTGGTGTGGACAACTTGCTGCCACCTTGCGGTGAAAATTAAAATTTGCAGACGGCTTTTTACAAAATGTACCTTTAAATGTTGCCGTTATCGTTTGGGACAGCTGCGACACAACATTTACAACGCTAATGTTCAGCTCATTGGCGTGTGTGCAGTCAGTATATTTACATTACTTCTGGTTGTTATTTTTTGGCGTAAAATCTTTCTGAAAGCATCAACCGTCAGAACATAATCACGTTGTGATTTAAACCGAGCCAAAAATGCTGTTAAATTGGATTAAGCCTCATCATGCAGACACTGTTGAAGTTTCCTGGGCTACAGAAACAAAACAGGCAGGTAAACACAGAAGCAGATTAGTCTAAAATCTTCCTCCTCTGTGTCTCTCTGTCAGTTCCTGTCTTCCTCTGGTTGACACGAGTTAACACACAGTCGCTTCACCCCGCCCTCTCTCTACCTCGCTGTCACCTCCCGTCTTCTTCTGGCTCACTGGGTGCCGAACGCTGCAGTCTGAGGTCAGTCTAAAAATAAACCATTAGCAAAAAACAAAAGGGGAACTGGACTTACTGGTGATGACGCCTCCAGAGAGCGAGGCCAGGAAACCCACGCTGACCAGCACCAGGGTGATGAGGCGTCCCCGCTTGTGGCGCTGCAGCATGACTAACATGAGCAGCCCCACCGCCCCGTGGACGAAGAGCGAGGAGAAGAGGCACCACAGGAACACCCAGTACCACATCTCTGCCAGGGAGACAGACCAAACAACACAGATCTGATACAGCCTGAAAACGCAGAGTATAACGTAAAAACACAAACACATGAGGCTGAGCACAGCAAGGGTTTGATTGTTTATATTAAAGGTACTATTTGTAACTACCCTCTGCAGACTTTTTCACCACCAGGGGGCAGCATTTTACCAGTGGCTGTGTTGATGTTTTCAGATATGGGCTGCTTTTTAACTTTTTAAATACACCAATTTCCTCAAGAGGCTTTTCCTTTTACTTGGTTAAATAAATGTGACGCTGACCCACTGCACCATCTTGTGGTATTACTAATGGTATTACATAAAAGTACAGCATGGCCTTACTTCAACTTCAGTTAATATTTCTTCAACACAATACTAATTGTTCTGGATATAACATCTTAGCGACTCTTACTGTCAGAATTGCAGCCACTAATTTATCCATTAGTTGACTAAAAAAAGATGAATCAAGAAATCTTTTAAACAATATGTTAATCAGGTGAGTACATTTTTTTTGAGCAAACATCTGCTACTTCCAGATTCACAAATTAGAGAAATTGCTGCTCGTCTTAGCACTATAAAATAAATATTTTTATGTTTTGGAAATTTTGATGGACATTTTTAAAATTTTTAATATTTTCTGCTTAATAAATAAATACAACATTTAATGTAACAGATTAAAGGATAACAAAGATAGTCATCAGCTGCAGGCCTATTTACTAATTGAGCTGGTAGTTACTACAAATATGAAGAATTTACATTCTTTTCTATTTTTTGTCTTATGTCACCGTTTTAAAATCTCCACCTCAATTAGCTGACACATTAAAATGCTGCTTAGATGTTAATGTAGTCACAACAATCCCACACTATAATATATGACAATATAACACGACTACAACAGAGTACTTTTGTTTCTGATGCAGCATGATCTTAAGTATCATTTTTATGACAGAACTTTAACCTGTAGAGCTGTGTTTTCAGCAGTATTGCTGCTTTTACTTGTGGAAATAATTTTGAATCATTTACCCTAAAATGCACAGGTTCAAGCTTTTAAAGGTTTACATTTTCCGGTTTTATTCTCTATTTTATACACAGACTATGACAGCCACCACCTGCTGGTCAATAAACAAAATGCAGGTTTAAGGCACTTCACATCAGCGTCATGTTTTTTTTTATACTTAAACTGTGAATTATAATGCCTTTGTTTGTGCTGGAGAACTTTAACACTGTTGCATTGATACTTGCTAATTAAACAGTCTGTGTTTGTGCTCAGTGATGGTGGAAGAAATATTCAGACAGATGACCTCAGCACCTACTGAGGACCAAATGTCAGTGAATTTTTGTCTGTGGTGGGTAAATCTGTAATAGTAATATGAAATGCTGACCAAAATAATATTTAAATCCTTAGTCAGAGGGAGATCCAATGAATTGCAAGCTTGATTTAATCTGATCAGGTTTTAAATGAACAACTCTAGAGATAAAATTGGCTGGGTGAAATGTGTCTGGGGAGAAACGGAGGTTATGTGTATCCTTTCTATAGAGTCTTTGATTTGACCTCAGAATAAATGTAATGTATCAGGTTTTCCATAAAACAGGATATTTGAATAATGCATCTTAGCTTAGTAAACAGCGATTTACACTTTTAAGGCAAACTGAAGGGCTTGGCCTCCTCCAAGACAGCAAAGTCAGATCAGTTTGTAATTTGACTTTTCCCCAACCCTTTTTTTTGGTGAAATGGTACAGGGACCAAAAAAATCTTTAAATGAAACAGTATGAGAAATTTAAAAAGGAAAATTGCTCTTTGATGTAACTGTTTACAGATCAGATGTGTGCAACATGTGACAGGTAGATGTGGCAATGTTTTAAATGGGTCACGAGCCAAAAAGGGGGAAAAGAAAAAGGATGCAAATAAAAGTATTCCACTGATTTTACACATAATGGTCAGTCTTGGCCATGGTATGCATAACATCTATAAAGCCTGAAAAAAAAAAAGGATGATGACAGATTTATAACAGAAAACCTGTTTTAAAAACTTGTATAGTGGCTGTCAACTAAGGAGGGCTGATGTTCAGCTGCAGTCTGAAATCATATAAAAGAGACGACTATTAGTAGGATATTTTTGCCTCTGCTGCTTCAAAAAAATTCTTTAACCATCTATCCATCCATCCATTTTCTTCCGCTTATCCATCTTTCACAATTTTATCCCAACTTTCAGATACAGTGGTAAACCTCTGCACTGCCTCTTCATGTAAATATACACTGATAATAAGTGATCCTGAAGGCCAAGACAGATAACTTAAGATATGCTGTCCTTGTCTTGCAAACTGACGTTATGCTTACAAAGACTGCATTTCCCTGATGTACACATTACAGTCCTTGTTTGATAAAACACTGCACCAGGATGCAGAGATACTGCCGGTGCTGCATGTCCATGCAGCGAGGGAGGATTTCAATCTGCAGCAGCCACCATCTAAGTCAGGGCTCATCACGGAGGCAGCCGACCATGGCAGCGGACCCGAGGTGAAGATGTATAAAACCGCTCAGAGAGACGTTTCAGATGAGCTGCAGCGAGTCAGACATTAAGCGGTAAATGGAAAATCTCGTCTGAAACAAAAGCGTACGGCCGCCTTTTGTGAGCGTCTTGACTGTAGATAAGCACTTTCTAAAAATCGGTAATCGCAGTTTTGCAGAGCTGGATGTGGAAAGATGAGATCACAGCAATAATAAAAAGGTGCAGAGACAAACATTCTGCAGAGAATTTTCAGCTAAAAAACTAAAAATGCTGATAATTCCTAAAATGCTAACAAAATCATCTAATTAGCTTCCACCAAACACGACTGTTATCTCTGAGAAAACACATAATGCACCCTGCAGGGTCCAGACTGTGCTGCCGTAATAACCGATTCCACTGAAAATTATAACAGTAAACGGCATTTAAAATCCCACTCTTCCTCCTCCTCCTCCTCGTTCTCCCTGCCTTTCTCTGTCACAGGCCAGCTTTGTATAAAAAGCTCCGGCCTCATCGCACTTCGCCAGCGATGGGCCTTTGGTTGAACCACTGGCACCGTGGGAGCCAGGAGAAGCCAGCTGGCTGTGAGATTACTGAAGAAGAAAAGAGACCAAGTGAAGAAGAATGACCCATCCAAAGCATGGGAATGCTGTGAGAGGGACTGGATGTAAACAGGAAACGTGACATTATTTTGTGGTGTAAACATTTGAAGACCTAATTCTATTACCAAGTATTTCTCAGACCTCAGGCCCACAGGGAGCTCTTTAGCATATCCATTTAACTGAGCTGTTCCACAGTCCACTGAGCATCTACATTTACTTATTGATCCGGCAGGCAAGTGTCGGACCGGGCGGAGAGGGACGTGACAGCACAGCAACACAATGGCTTTTTGTCTTAAATGACTGAGCGCACAGATCACGCTGCAGTGTATCCACTGCTGTCTCTCTACAAGCATTCAGAAACAGAGGAAGGAGATATCTGTGACAGGACGGGAGACATACGAGAGAGATGCATACAGGAAGTACAGGAAGGGAGAGGGTGCTGCTAAACTGTCCTCCCCGGCTGCCCGCCGATGACACAAAAACTGATCAGGGTTCGATATCATGCGGGGAGATCCAGCCTTTAACGCAGCTTGGAGAAAACAATACTCCAGGATCCCACAGCTTACGCAACGCACTTGGTCAAAAGAAGGACAGACATCAGACATCCACAAGTTATTCTTGGTTCAGTGTGAGCCTTTGTGGGGTAAACACAACCATAAGCACAATTAGTGTACATATAATTGAGGCAATGAGTCGGTTTTATCTTACTTAACAGAAATCTGTAAATATTTCTGGCCATTTGATAAACAAAAATGCAAGGTTTAAGATAACTAATGGCCGGATGGCCTGAGGCCAGTAAAAAGGTTGTGAGGCAAGTTGATTGGCCAGCTGCTGTCCTGTTTTAGCTCCTCTGCCTTTAAGACAACTTCCTTCTGATTGGCTTCCTCTTGCAAACAGAAGGCTTAAACAGCAGGTGGGCAGAGCTTCAGTGCTCACATATAGAGCCTGAATGTGGCTGGCTGTCACTGACATCATCAAGAGGAAGGGTAGAAAAACCTGTCTGAAACAGAGCATTTAGAGCAGTCTGAAGTCTGAGCTTTCGGCTCATAGGGATTACCTCAACACATTGTAAATTGATCTGGTTGATTGTTTGAAGTTTTGTCCATGTTTAACAGTATGTTTAACAATGTTTAACATACTGTAACAGTATGTATATGAGAGAAAATAAGGAAAACCATAATAGGCCAACTTTAAATGACAAGATAGGTCTGTAAATTTTACTGTTTAAAGCAGTGGTTCAGTCACAAACGCCCTCTTGTTTCAGTTCTATAAAAGTTTCCCCTCCAAACCTCTGGGTGAACTTTAATAAAGAAATCCTCAGGGTTCAGAGAGGTCAGTTTAGCCAAACATTTGGCTAAATGGAGAGGGGCTGAAAAGATTTTTTAAAGAAGACTATAAAAGTCTGTCGTTGACAGACTGGCGACCTGTCCAGGGTGTACCCTGCCTCTCGTCCTACGAAAGCCGGGATAGACCGCAGCTCTTCCATGACCCTCGACTGGATAAAATGATGGATGGAATATAAAAGTGGAGAAAAAGCATTTTTAGCATTTTTCCTTCATTAGACTAAACTAATTTATAGAAGAAAAAAAATCTGAATCTGAGTATTTCCTCCACCATCACTGATGGACGGAGTCTGACCCAGACACCTACTGGGGACCAAATGTCAGAGAAATCTGTCTTCGGTGGCTAAATCTGTAACGGTAACCTGTCATGCTGGACAGAATAATATTTAATGCCTTACTTGGAGGCAGATCTGTTACACTTCTTGATGAATTACAAGCTTGATTTAATGTGATCAAGCTTTAAATGAACAACTCTAGAGAGAAAACTAGTTGGGTAAAATGTTTCAGTGGAGATACGTGGCTCGTTTACCACCGGCTGACAATAATTACCCGTGGCAGGTCATTTTTTTGTATTATAGCAGATGCTGGAAGGTGAGCTGCACATTTAGTTTCAGGGAACAGGAGCGCAGGTGGTCACGGCACTGAAAGAGCACCTATGGGGTGAGAAATGAGTGCATCTAAAGTGCTGTGTCATGTTCAGAGATACAAGCAAACACAGACTGAAACACAGTGAGAGCACAGTATTAACTTCTGCTATTCCACAACTACAGGCCGAGGTCTTTGTCAGCACGGCGGCTTTAGAGCTCGTCTGTCAACAGGAAAGAATTAAAAAAGCAGGGGCTCATGTAGTTGGTGCCTCATAAGAGGTTAGAGTACACAGGCAGCTGCAGAACATGAACCACTCGAAGTGTCAAAGGTGCAGCTTCACGAAGCAGAAGCTCCGCAGGCTGCTAAGTTCACCTCGCAGGAGGAGGAAGGATGGATTTGTCCCGGTGTGGAGAGACGACAGCCACTGTGATGCAGCTAGTAGAGACTTTGTCCCATGATGAACAACGAGAAGAGGATCATGTCCAAGTTGTTTCCAGTTCAGCTGATGAATTGATTTTTGTGTTTTTTGGATGGATGTAGCCACAGTGATGTGACCAATTGGTTTTGGAATTTTAAAGCTTCGTTTGCATTTTGCCTGCCACCATGTTGGGTTTTTTTGGAGCAAGAAGTTACCTTATTTAGACAAGAGCGTGGAGCACAAACAACAGCACAAAAAGGCAGAGAAGTCCAGTTCAGTGGCTCCATTTAGTGAAGATGAGGCCTAGCAGACAGTGATTGGCTTCAGCTGCTTGTGGAACATCTGTCGGTCGAAGTGGCCACGCCCCTAACTCCAGCATCCAGATGCATGATTAATTAAAAAAATGAACCCCATTCTGAGTTGTTATGAAGCGGGAAACCATCCACAGAGTCCAAAACCGTTTTTTGTACCAAGCTGTAAAGATGCTTTTAATGCTATAAAGTTTAATTTTAACATAGTAGTCTATGGGAATTGAGTCATTTCAGAGCCGGCCTCAAGTGGCCACTAGAGGAACTGGAATTTTTGGCACTGGCTTAATTTTTTTCACTCCTGGAGGTTGCTGCTTGGCACTGACACAAAATCTTACCTCTTAATATAGCTGCTATGTGTCTGTGCGTTGACTTCACGCTTTTATTTTAACGCCAGTATACCTCCTGTTTGTGTCTCTGCCAACTCCTGACAGAAATATCTGGCTCTTTAAACACTGAATGTTCACCAGCAAGCAGCCAAGTTGTATTTTTTTTTTTTTTAGCTTTACCTGAGCTCCTTTGCTTTTATGTGCAGGTTTGCAAAGAGAAGCAAAGTTAAAGCTCTACACCCAAAACAGTGAGTTAAAACGCTCTGCAAAGATCAGGGAAAGTCCAGAGTTCAGTGAAACCTGATGCAGTCATTTAATCCACTATTAACAGAAAACAACTGATTAGCTTTACACTAAGAACAGCTACACAACAACATGACACCTTGTCAGATAATAAAACGACCGATCATCAACCTGATCACGATGTAATAAAAGCAGACAAGCAAGTAAAACTCAGACTATTATTAACATGTGCTGACAATACAGGATTTCTGCAAGTGTATTACAAGCCGAGTGCAACATTAATTTGTACCAAGAAACAGCACAACGCAGTTGTTGCACCACCGTGTAAAGTTAAACTACAACAATTTGTCTGTAGCTGCTACGTATCCTCTACGTGAAGCTAGCAGGTCGTGATTATATTAGCCGCTGGTCCCTCATTTCAAGGTGTCGCCACAGCGGTGAGATCCGCATATTTGATGTGGCACAGATTATATGCCAGACGCCCTTCCTTGCTCTATCTGGGCTTGGGACTGCCACTAGGAGTACACTGGTTTGTGACTCCATGTTGCAAACCTGGGGCCTTTCGCATGTCAGGCAAATCCAAGATCTGAAAAATTCTGATTTGCGCTAGAGATCTGCCCACCGTGTATCCCAAACGGAATAGGCTCCAGCCATCTGTGGCCCTGGCTGGATTAGCGGTTAAGAAGATGTATGGGTGGAGTTTTTAATAAGGAATTGTTATTTAAGATTATTTCTTCCTAGAATAAGATAAAGACCTCAGGCAGCCTGCTAAACTGGGCCCATTGAGGCTAAAGTGGGATTTAGGCTTCTGCATTAAAGCTACGCCATAGGTATGTCATAACTGCAAACTCTTCTGAAACCCGACACCGTAACTTACGCCTTAACCTGACATCCACCTCCCGTGACCGGCCCGTACAGTACTGTCATTTCCTCCTGCACCTTTCCGTCTACTTCTTCCTCGGCCGCCATTTTCCAAACTGACTGGAATATTATCCATCAACTCAAAGGGAGAAGCCACACTGCAAACTAGTGTCTTGGCGGCAAAATTGCAGAGCAAGAAGTATAAATGCTGGCAACAGCATAGGCTATACATAGATTCAACACATTAGCATAAATTCAGCTTAACTCCCGGCACACTCGGCTGTGTTCTGGCCCAGTAACGGTCCCCAGGTTGGAACACGTTCTGGATGAAGGCATCTGGGCCACCCAAATTTTAGAAAGATAAAGACCTTAAATGCATTTGGTGCCACAAAAAGACAGACATCTCACCATCAGAGAGAAATTAGTGAAAAGAAAAGGGTGTTTTTCTTTATAATGCTGTCAAACGGACCCAAACAGGGTGAGCCTGTTTTCACAGTACGCTACAGTAGTCGCTCATATTTAAATATGTTCTGTTCACGGTTTTCTGAAGTGAAACAGCCTGCCACACACACCTCATTAACAGGAAACCCATTTAACTAACTCCCCGGGGCCTCAGATAAAGACCAGAGGGCCTGATGCGTCTTAGAAGTTTGCTCTCCACCTGACCTTATCTAATGTCTCAGGAGGTCGTTTTTCACCTGTGTGGTGACTGGTGGGTTTGGGGGAATCAGGTGGCAGATGTGTGAACCCTGTTCTGCAAAGCCCCCGGGACATTAGCTCCTCACAGCTCTCTACCCACTGCTGCAGCTCGGATACCACAAACTTGTACATTGCACTGCAACTTCCTGCTGAGTCAGTGCGATCAACTGCATCGTTCTTTTTTTTCCACCCTTGCTTTATGTGTTTCTCAACACAGGATGTCAGCTGCATTTTAGACAACGGGTCTGTGCCAAGTCAGCTATGACTACACGTCAGGCTCCTCACTCTGCAGGGTGAAACTGAAGAATTTCTATAATCTTGCATTTCTGCAACACACGACATTCCCCATCTATTTCCTCCAGAATTTTTTTTTTTTAAAGTAGATTTAACAGTTAGAAAATGATGACAATGC
>VVAS01011920.1:5332-19305 GCA_015103295.1 Ptychochromis oligacanthus
CTGTCCACCCCAAATACAAACGTGCAACTCCACTGACTGTACTTACAATTGTGGTCTTTTGTTTATTCCACAATAAAATGCCTCAGAAAACAACTAAGACCCATGAAATGTAATTTCATAGTTTCAAACACAGCAGCACCTTAAACACATGTTTTAAAGCAACATGTGTTGCATAACTATTTATTTGTGTCATTGACTGACAATCAGTTAGCAGCTAAAGTATTACTGAATATTTTTCTGGTTGTTTTTTATTTTACTCATGGCACAGGTTTGGGAAAGATTGTGGTTTTGATTGAATACTGAAAAATACATTAAAAAATGACGAGGCATGTGGCAGAACATATCTGCTTTGTTGATAAAGCTACTTCAACTGAGACCACAATCTATATAAAATGACTCATTATGGTTTAACACAGAGTAGTATCCTGGATTAACTGGTCACAGAGTCCATAATTCTTAGGAAAACTTTGATGGTTGCCTGGAAAATGTTAAGTCATTCTTACATTTTGATTTTTGTAAGAATTAAGCAAACAACATATAGTATGTTGATTACTGAATTTTGCTGATGGGTGCATTTGCTTACCTTTGGAGAGAACAAGGCTAGCTATTTCACCTTAGATAAGCTAAGCTAACTTGCTTAAATTCAATGCAAGGGATGTTGACCATCTCCAACTCTAAGCTACAATGTTTCCAAAAAAAAGGACAACCCATAATGTCAACCATTTCTTCAAACAAAATGTCAGGCATGTCTCAGGTTCTGAAGACCATTGCTTGTTCTCTTAGAGAGCGCAGAAGGGACAATTTGGGGTAATCTTGTACAGTTTGGCTCAGAAAATAGCAGCTTATTTTTGGACAGGATGCTCTTTGTGGGGGTGGGATGGTGGTGGCATAAGGAGCAGAGAGGGATGTGAGGCCCTTGCAGAACCTGGAGCTGTAATTGAGAACCTTCCTCATCAGGGGTTAGGGATCATGGGCAGAGACTTCCCTTCATCACAGCCAAGCCGGGAAATGCAGAGGACAGCATGGGTCAGCTCAACCAGCCTGCTGTGTGCTGTTACCATGGCAAACATCCCAAGGGCCAAGGAAAATAGATGACAAGTACAATAAAATAAGGTGCAGTCACAAAGGTCAGTTGCCTCCAATGCTTCTCAAGGCCCAATGCTTCTCCAAAAGTGAAAGACAAGTCGGGGTACTTAATTACTCAGTAATGTGGTCATTTTCCCTCCTTGCATCTAGAAATCAGGAAACCTTGAGGGACATGCTCTAGAGACTCTCCATGAGCAGCCACTGAGCGATTCCAGTCAACTTCGATTGCAAGATATTTGCTTTCCTGTTCTTTGTATTGGGTGCCCTGCAGATGGAATCTAGCATCCTCTTCAAGGGGAAATTTTATGAGTTATTAACTGTCAACAGTTCATAACCCCCAAGGAGCTATTAAACTTTCTCCTGTGGTCACAGCAGAAATGCCAGTGTTTGATTTGGACTGGAAAGATATTTGAATGTTTTTGCTCTTCTCCGCCCTGCGTGCAAGTGCAGCAAAATACTCAAATCAGCTTCAACATCAGATCATTGTGTCAAGATAAAGATAATAATGTGTTTGCTTTGTTTTGAAAGTACAGAAGGCATAGGGTGGATTTATTGTCCGTGAGCACAGTTTATCACAATCGTGAAAACACACTATGGAAACAAATCAAGCCACAACCACTAGAAACGACCCAAATATTTCCTGGGTTGAATCATCCTTGATAAATAACAGGATACTAATTAGATTTTCAGAATTTCGAAGTTCATACAGCTGCAGGTGAATAATTCCAGTATCCTCCTCATCTAAGGACCAAGACTGCTTTTCTTTTCTTTTTTTTTTTTTTTTTTTTTTTTTGGTACATTGAGCTATATAATAGTTATATTTGTACTTGAGAAATGGTGTCAGCGGTGTGACTAAATCATTTATCACCAGCCAAAAACAACGAGGATGAATAATTGAGTCCAGATGTAGCTGATTCAAGCTAGATACCAGGGTTCATTTCCTGTCTGTGCTTTGTAAGACAACCTATTACACCTCCCAGGCAGCTGCTGGGTACGCTGGCCCAGCCTGAATGTCAACACTCCTCAGGTGTCAGTGTAAGAATCACACAACACGCAAGAATGCTAGTCTCCTCCATTTAGATCTTATACTTTAACTCTATCATATGGTTCGGCAGTGGTGGAATAAGTAAATGTACTTATTTTACGTTTCCATTTAGTGTTAGCTTTACTTACATTTACACAGTACAATATAATGCAAAGAAGCATGAAGAGCTGATGGTTTAAACTACCCAGCAGTGTATATAGCAGCTAAAATGAGTTCCACCATCTAAACTGCTGATACCAGATTTATGCACAAGTTCAGAGCCATTCTGTTGTTTCATGATGATGCTTCTGTACCTCTACTTGTGTAAAACTATAAATGCAGGACTTTAACTTGTTACAGTGTTTTTACATTTTTCTCAGGGACCAGATCACCACCTCTGTCCTAATTAAATTGTGTATCAACAAACATAATGAACATGTGTACATGCATCTCGCCAAAATGTGTAATGTGGTTTTCAGACAACAGTATGTTTAGGTGTGCTACTAGTTATTATTAAATGAAAATACAAAGGATACAAACAGTAACACACACATACACACACATGCAAACTCGCCTGCAGTAGCAGTTCCCTTGTTTATTTTATATGCTAAAAGATCTGGGAGGCCATAATTCTCAGTCTGCCTTAAAAGCATTCTCTTCCGGCCCTTTGGGCCCATGTGGTAATAATTACGTTCTCTGGCTTGGCCATGCAGGTGACTGACACTGAGTGACCACTCCTCAGCACCCATGTATGTGCTAATGAAGCACAGTTTCCTGGTTGTCCTTTTTTTATAAGGAGTAAGCTATTCAATTTGCACTTAGCTGCTTCCCTCTCCCTTTGACAGTCGCCGGTTATATAACGTAGTGTATCTGCTGAATGTTTTAGCAGTTTTAACATTGTTATTTTCTACTCCTTTTTTTTTTTGGAGAAAATCTGGTTATTCTCAGCTGTACAGCGAAATGAAGTTGCGTTTTGCAGGTGGGACCAAATGTGCTGTCTTTCAAACGGAGCTATGTTATTCATGTTCTCACTGAAATCTGTATCCATCTATTTCAGCATGAATTGCATGCCAGTTTCAAAACAAATAAACACCAGCAGAGGAGGTTTCTTTGGACAAAATCAATCTGTGGGGGGATGTCAGGATTGTTTGGAAGAAAAGGTAAATAGTGAAGTGGAGTGGCCTACAGACTTTAATGCAGTGTTTACACTGTAATTAGTCTTTGCAGAATGAGATTCCTGACGGAGGGCCTGAGACGGCGTGGCATGATAAAATAAACTCTAAACAGTGCTGTTTCAAGACATCCTCCATGGACCATAAACCAAGACAGTCTTTACAGACTGGGCTACAACCACCACTCTCTAATTTTCAAAATGGGTGGTCTGATTTTTTTTCTCCATCTGACCATCATCTTCTGTTCTCCCTCCTTTAATACAACTTGTTCTCCTCATTTCTTTGCATTTTCCCCTTATTTTTTGTTATTTAGTTTTTTCTCAGTGTTTGCCCCTCGACTTCCTGCTTCCCCCGTCCAGAGTGAACTTCGCATGGAGCTTCAACTTCCAGCTCTCTGCAGGCCCCTCCGGACTCTGAGTCGATGACACAGTCTTCAGCCATGCATGCAGAAGGGGGTACGACTGGGGCTCATTCAGAACTGTGTCACTGTCCACCTGAGAAAACACAGCGAGAGAAAGAGGGAGAGAGAAAGAGAGAGGGGGAAGCTAGTAAGGACACCAGGAACCAATAGTTGAGGGAGGGCTGGCAGAGTGACAGCCAATGTACAATAACATTAGTCTTCCGCTTTAGCCCAAGTGAGCGCTCCTTCTGGACACATCTCTGCCTCTTATTTTTTTCCTTTCTTCTGTCTTTCTTTTTTTTTTTTCTTTTTCAAGAAGCTCCTTCCAATGGAAACAAATTCCTGTCATGCCTCAGTGCTGTTCCCTGTTTAGATTTCTCATTACAAACAGCATTACACGCATGGGCTGGAGCTGGCCAGAGCACAAGCCAGGGAGAAGCTGGGGACCTTAGTCCTCAAAAGCATCCAGCAGAGAGATGAAGGAGCAGGGTCTGTCACATGGTGGCAAAAAAACCCAAATCACAGATATATATTCATTTTTATTTATTTTTTTAACATCCACTGAGTATAAGTAAAAGAGAAAAGATCTGTAATATACCACCATCACCAGAATATGTTTTTTGCAAATACATCTTGCATTGACAACCAAATACTCTGTAGCTACCTTCCCTTTTTGTAAAAATTCAAATGAAATCAGACAGAAACCTTTGGATATCGCAAAAACTTTCCTTTGATATTAAACTGTCATGAGAGCCGCCAGTCCATCTTTTGATTTTGAAACTTCCCTGTTATGTGGGGATATGATGAACCCCCAATTTCCATCTAGACGATTTATGATTATGAAGTGAAGCTGCCTCACAGGATACCAGAACTTTATGGAAAGCAGACCTCCTTCTTTCTCCCCATGCTCTCTCATCTTAATCCAAGTACAGCACCAGAGGACTGGAGCTGCCATAATTCCCTGGGCTGTCTGGGAATTGTTGACTGACACCTGACTATGTCCATTAGTGTGAAAAACCAGGGTTACACCACATACTAAGTACTACCTGTTCAAAAATGATGTTGAAAGGGTACATTGTAAGGCATTTTCATAATAGGCATTTATTTTTTGTATTTCTTAAGATTTTTCTCATATAAGTTTTTAACTAAACGCGGTGGGTTTCAGCTAATCTATAACTAAATAATATGTAACTAAAAATGTTTTTACCTAAAATCCTACACATCAACTGTCCATCATCTTCATACTATCACAGAGTAAGTGAGATTTCTGATTTTCTTTCACCACTTTGAAGTGAAAAAAGACAGTTTCAATGTGTTATAACACATCCTCTCATGCTCGGGATAGACTTGCAGGCAATCTGCTATCAGTTTCTTCAAATCCATGAAATTATGCTCTGTGCTGCAGCCAAGATATAAGTGATAACAGTGAACAAGGTCTTTTGAAGATATGATGGACTTCCAAAACAGACACTCTGTTTTCTTTCATGTATATATGAACAATTTATGTACAGTAATATTTATGTTCTCTTTTTATCTCAGGTATAACACTCTATGCACTATATGCTATTTTATTTATGGAGTTGTTGAAGATGCATTGAGATGATGCATCTTTAAAGAGCTGCAATAGTCAGTGCAATAAACAGAAAGCCAGAAGCATTCTCTCACAAGAGCATAAAGATTTTCTTAATTAAAACTACAGGAAACGCAGTCTGCTTGAACCCACAGAAACACTTATTCTCAGAAAGGTGATTATTGAAAAGATTGTTACTGCTCAGCTTGTCTGTAGACTGAACATGCCAACTACTAAATATGAAGCTTAATGCAAAGACTGGAAACAGGGAGCAAGCCTGGCTCTGTCCAGAGTTAACATACTCCACCTACCAGCATGTCTAAACAGATTTAATTAACTATGATGTGTTAATTACTGAGTTTAAGTGCTTTTCTTACCTTAAGACACTGCCAGGCAAGTTGTTTCCTTTTGCTAAGCTAACCAGCTGTTGTGCTGAGAGATGTGTGTGTGTGTGTGTGTGTGTGTGTGTGTGTGTGTGTGTGTGTGTGTGTGTGTGTGTGTGTGTGTGTGTGTGTGTGTGTGTGTTTTTTGGGGGTTTTTTTGTTTTTGTTTTTTTTTTCCGCCAAGTACTGGGACCTGACCTTAAAATGTACTACTTTATTATAAGTATAAGATATTTTTCACAGTTTAGGCCACAGAGAATGCAGGCAGGAACATTATAAGAGAGAAACATTGCAGTCAAAGAACCGTGAACTGAAATCAGTGAGAGAATTCCTTAACAGCAAAGGTGGAGGTAGAAATATAACTTCCAAGGAAAAAAGCTTGTTAAAACCATATTTTGTCACAAAGCCTGTAAATCTTTTTTCAAACTTTTTAAGCTTTTTTTTTTTTTTCAGACTGGACTTCTACACTGTTTACATGCAGTTTCCATGTCCTGGTATTATTGAAATCAAAGTCAATTTAAAGGTGCACAAAGTAATTTTTTAAGGCTAGTTAATAAAAAAAAGAATATTGTACTCATAAATATACACTGATTAGTGTATAATTACATTTTCAAACAAACTTGATGTATTCTCATAAACTCAGAATTAATCTATTAAAAATACATAGGAGCGGGGGCCAGTTTGTGGAAGCTGCCATGCTGCCCCACCATCTTGAATACAGTGGCTGAGATGGACATAATCGTAGTAAAAGGCAGAGGAAAAGAGATCTCGTAGGCAAATTTTAATTTGTGCCTGCACCTTCAGACTCATGATATGATAGATCATATTTATGTTTTATCATCTGTCCAGGGGTCCCCTTCATCAAAAGAGCAAAAACGCGAAGGAAAGAGACAACGCGACACGCGTTGGGAAAAAATGTCATCCCCTTCTTCCTCACCTCAGGCCTCACCTCCTGAACTGAAGTCAGGGCTCTAACACACAAAACGTACATGCTTATTTATTCCTGATATCATTGCAATTTCTTATTGTCAGTAGATTAGATATACGACCCTCCAGTCTCCAGATGGCTGACAATGACCCAACATTATGCCAGCTAATGTTAGGCTCGAATGTCCTAAAAATCACACCTTCCCTCTGAAAAACAGTTTGATTTTATTCTTACATCATATGAGAGTTTCTTCTCAAGCAGTAGCCTCCAGAGCTGAAAAATTAAGTGCCAAAAATTGCAGTCCCTCTACCAGCCACTCTGGGCTGGCTCCTAGTTTGTGCTCCAGTTTTGGTGAGCGAAATTCTGCTATTTTATTAGCCTCTTATTTAGGACTAATTAACATATATTTTCATCTGTGTACTGCACAGATTCGGTTTATGGATGGTAATGCTGCTGCTGCTGCCAATGCTGCTAGTGTTAGCTAATAACTTGCAGTCTAACCTGTCTTCTAAATATGGTCACTACTGACTCCGAAAAATCAACATGACAGTGGCCAAAAACATGCTTTAAAATGTGGAGTCCAAAAACCAATGCCTGATGGCACAGTGGCTATGTCCATCTTTTATATACAGACTATAGTTCTGAGGGAAAACACAGCTGTCACTAACTTCACTGCCTACAACAAGCTAAACTCAATCACATAGCCCTGTTTTAACACTATGCAAGGTTGAATATTCCTTTTCTACATATGGCGTAAGTAGTGTGGTAACATGTAAAATCAAACTAAGCAGCTTTGCTCATGTTTGATTCAGAGTTTATGCTTATTTCCTGCACTTTGTATCAAAGCAGCAGAAACCTCTTGGTCATCCGTTGTGGGCCCATACTAATTGGCTGTAGATTTCTATTTCAGTTGTACGGATACATTTGAGAGTGGTTTTAATTTTCTCATCTAACTCTCAACAAGAAAGCAAATAAACTTATTTCCCAAAATGTCAAACAACTCCTTTCATCCCATTCACTGAAAATGAAAATTCATGAATTGCACAAATGCACATATGTAAATACTTGTGTAATATTTGAGGTTTATTTTCACTTACTAATAAAGTGGCTCGGGAGGAAATTCCCTAAAAGACTACAAGCTGTCCAACTTCGTGTCCAGAAGCCTTTCTCAGACCAGGAATGAGAGAAAGTCGAGGCCACCTGTTTCCCACTCACTTCTACTATACCCCTGGCATAATGCAGGCTTGTTCATGGCGGATTAACACCAGACCATATGAGGTGGCAGTGCCAGCTGAATTTCAAAACATGAGTCAAGCTGCCATTAACTTTAGTGTACCGTAATTTGTGGCATCCTATGCATTTAAATCACATGATCCCATCATGTCAAAGGCAATTTCCCACTTTGTCAAAAGAAATGCTCTGTCACGACTCTTACCACCAGCGTGGGCACAGATTCCCGTCTGGGTGGATAACACATTCTTATATTGCATTAGTAGTGTGTTATGTTCAGTCAACAACATCCGTACGCTGTGCTGTTCTCCTGAAACTGTGATGTAGCACTGTAGATGTGTCACAGTGCTGTTTCACAGTCTGGCCTCTACCCAAACCAGTCACACAACATGAAAATGTGTAGTTCATTCCTCATTATGAATTATGAGGATTATACAGTGACTCTCCAGGGCACATTAAGAGCATACTGACTTCTAAAACTTTTTAGAGCTCAGATATTGTCCAGAAACGCTTTCTTCAAACTGCTCATGGTCCCTCGGGATACCACAGTGGTTTCACACAGTGAAGATAAACAACTTGTGCCAGACTGAAGCATAATTTAAATACAAGCCTGCCTCAGTCTGATTTTTCTTCAAGAAGAACAGAACCCAAACAAATTCCATGCATCAATCTATGCTTTCAGTAACAAACTCTAAAGTTAAAACAACAATGAGGTCACAAACAACATAAATAAGATTGAAAGACTTGTTCAATTAAAGAAAAAAATCTAAATACAACATTCAACTAGCTGTTTCTGCAGTTTTCAACCACATCGTGCAGCCTTTGATGATTTGTTATCACTGCAGAGAGACATTTAAATGTGGCTGAAGACAAACAAGTCAGATCTTGTGTTACCTTCCACTGTTCATTTTTATAAACACAGAATCTGCTACAGTGTGACCCCTTATGGCAACATGTTGGCATTCATAAACATATACAGCAGAACTTTTAATTTAATTGCTTCCACTACATAATTGTTTTTGTTTCACATGCAACTTTTGGAATTAGAAAAAAAAAATCCTCAAATGTATATTAAGAAAAAAGAAAACAGAATATTTAAAACCTGCCCAAACAAAATAAACTTTGAAGTATTACACATGACAGCAATAAATTCACAAGACAGCACATAGCAGGTATCGGGCATGTCCTCTTTTCAGTGCATTTGAGGGATGACATTATTTGGAAATTGCACAGATGAGCGAACATGGCAGCAGCAACATTAATGGGGCTTGAGGCCCTGCTTTTCCCACTTTCTCCAAAGTGCTACTCAGTTGCACCAACACGTGCCTCGATCCACACACAGATGTTTCCCTTGGAGATTAGCCTGTGATATAGTGTGTAGCATGAAGGACAATCAACTCCCTCGCACGCAGATGCCCTGGGGACCTTTTCAGGGGCCCTCATTTTACTCTCTCAATATATAGTGATAATGAGAGAGCCCTTAAATCCTCCTGGAAAAAAAAAATCTTTAGCCAGAGCAGTTCTCCTTTAGCCTGTATTCCTCATACAGTTCAATTGTCTTAAATCTACTGAAATATCATGAAATATAGAAATGAACCACAGGATAACAGCTTGGTAGTGCCCTTCAAGTTTTGAATGCATATTTACTGAATGATTTATGTAAAGAATTATATACTTGTTATTCAGAAATCACAATTTCATGTAGATTTTTAAAAAAAAATCAAGTGTAACATTATTATGTGGTGTTTCACCCAGGGCATTAATACTTGCTTTCTGTGTTTCCCTTACGATTGAACCTTTAGTTAATACGTGCATTTGCCATACTGTATGGATCAGAAGGAAAATCCCAGTGCTCCATGGTCACAAGTCACAAATAGTAATATTTTAGACGGTCTGGGCTGGGACTGAAAGGGGTCTCTTGGCATGGGCTTAGAGAAGAAATCTCAAATCTTATAAGCCCTCAGGGTGTCATTTTGCCTGGCAGTGCATTCAGGCAACACTTACAAACATGTCCCATCCAACTAGCTGGAGAGTGGCAGGCTTGCTTTATGGTCTCTGGATTGAGAGGGAGGAAGGCACGTAAAAGTGCTTGGTCATAGAAATCAAAGAGAAGAGACGGCAACCCAGGGACACCGAGCCCCACTGATGGGATTCTAACAGACAGGAGAGCCCAGATTTGCCAGTCCCCATCCCCTCAGTGGAGAGGCCACTTCCTTTGGCCACTGTGGTTCCTCAGTATCACCTATCAGAAAGGTCAATCAGTGGCTGAGATAAAGCAGTTACTAAAGCCGGATGGTCTTTGAACACAGCAGGGGGGAAACTCCCTCAGGTCTCTTATCTCATTAAACTTGAAAAGGATATTAATCCTTGAAAGGCTAAGATAACAGTATGGATGACACTAGTCACAGAGACTGACAGTAATATAAATGCATAAATGCTATCTGTGTTGGGACATCAATGTTTCAACTCAGCAGACAAGAGAAGAAACTGTGTGGGATGTTTTTGGAAAACGTTGCTTGCAAAAATGTTATATACACATAATTTTATCAAGATACAGTTACTAAAAAATGTTTGCTGAACAAATTATGGTTAATTTACATTTGAAATCCAGTTTAATATGTTGCAAAATGCATGATTTAATGCTGAATGACAGCACATATGCCATCAGAGAAAGAAACGTAGGCTTCACAGACATCACAAACCACAGAGGATCCAAGAGGAATCAGTGTACTGGATACAATTCTGACATCTCGCTTTTTTGTCCTGTGCTTTTGAGGTGCACTTCTTTACACCAGCACACTTAACAGCCTCCCCATTTACTGCCAAACTGCACTGTCATACACCTCAAACATGGTTAGCAGCACATGGAAAGGAAAACACCACTACTGGATGGCAGATTCATACAAACCTTGACAGGCACAAAGGAAAGCTGGAAATTTCCCTTTATGTGTTGTTTTAGCTCCCTTTCATACTCAACTTTGGTGGGCAAGGCTTAAAGAATTTGTCTCACAAATGACTTAGGAGTCAAATGCCATGTAAGACTCGAACATAAGCAAAATGATCACAATTTAAACCAAATAAATTTGTTCACATTAAACAAATCCTTCATTTTAGGTTTGTTGGTTTTTTTTTTTTACATAATTTAGTCACATCCACATGAATCCAGACATAACTGGGGGAAACTAGCATATTAAATGTCATATTATACCATACAAGTACATATACAAATAAATTATGTATGTTCTTTGAGAGCCTAAACGCTCATATAATGATGCCAAATATACTTCACTGTGAGTTAACTGATCCTTACAAAGATCCCATGAAATAGGCAAAAGGGGGAAAAAAAGACCTCAGATACTGCAGCAAATCAAGTGTTTCTTAATCTGCTAATGCTAAAAATAAACCGTAACACTATACTTCAACTAAAAATGTCCAAGGTTGGTCAATCTATCAGGTTTTAATTCCTGTTTACTTCCAGCAACGTCATTGGATTTTCACAAAAATCCTGCTGTGCACCCAGCTTCTTGTAGTACTTCATTTTAAGATTTGTGACTTGCTGAAAAGGGTCTAGAAGAACTGGCTGGAGAAAACACAAATGCAGTTTTTCTTTCTTACTCCAGCTGAGCAAGGCCATCCACAGAATCTGTTCCATCCTGATTGAATGAAGCCACAGAAAGTTTCCACAGCTGTTCTCTGTTAACCGGGAAACTGGTTTTGCTGGGTCAGAATGACCAGGGCTGGCAGGTGAATTTAGGGTCTCTACTGAAGCAGTTTAACTCCATTATCACTCGTGTTTTCCTCTAAAAGTTCTTGTTATTAATCTCTGTGTGTGAGGCAGACTTTAGCCTAAATGTCTAATGCAGGAAAATGTGACTGTATTTCCAGCAGTTGAAAGCAGTTATTTGAGAGCATGAGTCGGATGCCATCTCATCTGCCTGGCTGTTTCAACTCCTAAAAGTAGGCTACTGACAGTCATATTTTATCATCGGTACTGCTAAAGCAGACTTTCAGTGGGTTCATTATATTCTTCATAATGTCATTATGTGTTTTTCAACATGGCTCTCTGACACCAAGAGCTGAGACCTGATTATCAAGTCCATCTCTGTTAGTAACCCTTTGAGCACCTCAGTGAGATTACATACATTACATAATTGGCAGGTGTGTGTCAGGCAAACAACAGGTAATCTCTGATTACAGTGGAGTCATCATCTGAGTATTCTTATATATTCATAACCCTCTTCATATCCCTCTTGATTGTCACATAAATAAAATCATCCCATCCTCTGTGCTATATATAAGCTATGGATACCCTTATTTCACAGCCTCCCTCTCTTATCTTATTTCAGTCTCTGACCTTTCAGGTTTATATGACGAAAAGTGAATGTTCCAGTCTTTGCATACTGGGACTCCAATGCTATGCCTTCTGTGGCATGTCATCAGATCTGAATGTAGAGGGTCACTTGTCAATATTCACCCCAACAAATCACGAGACACAGTTTGAACTCTAGAGATGACCCACAAAAGTTACCCTTGAGTGACATTCCAGGGTCTCCTCTCAAGTACAGAAACATAAAAATGGTTATAAATAAGAAATATTTGGTTATTTTCTGTATAAGGCAGGTTTCTGACAAACATCGGGATCATTATGTAAGTGATGAATCAGAGAACTAAGAGATGAATCAGAAAATATCAAAGATTTGCCATTTGCAAGTGACAGACATTTTGTCTTGTGGTGCTTACTTTTCGCAGTTTGTTGACAAGATATATTCTTGATGTGTTTAGCATCTCTCTCAGCTATGAGCCAGAACTTTACAGTTTCACAGGTTAATCCATCCAGATTCTATTTATGGGCTACTGTTTTTTTCTATTTTATTTTATTTATTAGTAGTCTTTCATTTTTCTGTGGCAGTTAATTCTGTTGCATCCACTTTGTATTCTTGATGTTAATGATAAATCATTTTAAGTTTAATATGTTTTATTTGTAAGGAGACACTTTAGTATTTTCTCAGTAAGGAAACTGCTTTTGTGCAAAAAATCAGCCTGATTAATGTGGTTTTAGTTGTGGGTTCCAGTCCATGTATATAAACCCTGGTTTCTGAGGGTTCTCAGCAGTCGAGTGTTTAGAGTGCGTTTTACTCTGTGCCATTTTTACTCAAGTGCCTCTGGACATTATTTCATGATTTGGCTGACTTTCTGGGGCTAGGAATGTGTTTTTGTGTTGTTTTTTTCAGCCTTAAAATTTATGACTCCACAAAGTCATCATTACCACCACTATCACACATTCTTGTATGTATGTGCACACTCTATACAAATACCTTTTTTTTTAAAATAAAAAATAACAGAGTCGGTGATAAAATACAGGGCTAACTTAGAGTCTATTCCATTTCGAGGAAATAGGCAGGTTTTTGTCTTTCTTACTTCCTTACACCTTTAAAAATGCTTGTTTGCTTTTACAACTGGCCCTGTGTGCAGCCGGGGAGGGGCAGCGCAGATGGATTTTGGCTTCGTTATTTTTTCTCCCTTTGTAACAGCTCATTTAAAATCACAAGAGCCTGAAGCCCAAGACAGATGGAATCTACTTAAGAAAGAGTCAGTGTCTAATTTAACTCAAATGCTTCCTAATTTGAAGTAACTCTACACCTTTGTGAAAATGCTCCAGGAGCTCTTATGAAAGTTTCGAAAAAGAGTGCTTGGATACAATGTATTGTTCGATATTATTAAGGCCACACTTTATTAACCCTTTGCATAGATGAAGCCACCAAAAGCAGACTCACCAGCTTTGCCACCATGTGTCACTTAAAAAGTTCCCAGAGTGGATATCTTGCAAAGAGCAACATTAGACTATGAGTGAACTTTTCTGGTTTCATCATTGCGTGTATAGCATATCAGGTCAGCCCCATGAACTAAGCTTGCTGTGAAATTGCTTAAGCTTGGTTTGAAAAGTATTCATGCAAGTCATATATCACCCGCTCAGAGCTCACCTTATCTTGACTGTTCTAATGCTGCAACAAGAAGCCTCACATCAAAGAAATGTTTTGAAAGTCCCTTAAGCTCCCTTTAAAAGGTAGATCTCCTGGCAATCTAAAGCTGGGATATAGGACCTAGTGTGGGAAAAGCAAGCTTGGCTAATGATTTAGGCAGTCCATTTGTGATGTTAATTTCAAAATGATGGAGAAATAA
>VVAS01011959.1:20296-32702 GCA_015103295.1 Ptychochromis oligacanthus
AGCGGAGGGTGTATTTGCCAATATTTTTATTTTAAAAAATTTTTAAAAATTACAAAAAAAAAAAAAAAAAAAAAAAAAAAAAGAAGCTTTTTTAGCCTTTGTTTCTTCCACAGAGGACACTCTGGAAGGCCCAGCTGAACACCACAGACTGCACTCTGCCATCTTCCTTTTACCATGCAGTGTGGGAGGTCACGCTCTCATCCTCCTTATAAACACAGGGAAGGCCAACAGTTTCAAGGGAGGCACTCACATGTATTAACATGCACGTGCAGCCAGACCTGCTACCAAAACATTAAACAGAGAAGCTCAGATTACAGCTTGTACAGATTGTATGTAAGACACCATTTATTTAAGACATCCTGGACGTCAATGTGAGTTGGTAACTTTTGGGTTTGCACTCCTGAAAATCGTGCTTACCCTTTGTAAAGCTTCCTATAATCATCTCACTACATATGAATTATGGTTTGAGAAATAGAAAGTGAGTGTGTTTGGATCTGTTTTAAGTTGATGGATGTCTGTTGAGAGAGCAAAACGTTATGGTAGACAGCACATGACTTATCAGTTGAGGTGTTTCTCCCTCTTTCATACTCACACACACACACGTATACTTCCCCCTTCAAAGAGCTGTCTTGTTGAAGATATGATCTGTGTTTTTCCCTTCGCCCAGAGCTGCTTGATAAAAGTCGTCTTTATGTAATCGCCTGCGCTCTGTGTGAACATGTGTGTTTATGCCCATGTGTGTGATGTGATTGTGTCAGTGGTCACACTTTTTACTGCCTGTGGAAAACAGTTCACACATCACAGAACTCATGTGGTCCAGGCACGTTCCTTTGCTTTGTCTTCCATATGCTCTTGCATAGAGCGTGCGGTGACTGCATGCAGCTTCCTCTTAGTGTGTGTGTGTTTATTGCAGACATAGATGAATGTGCGACAGGCAGTCACTCTTGTGGGCCTGAACAGACGTGCTACAACACCAGAGGCTCCTATTTGTGCCAGTGCGCTCAAGGCTACCAAAGGAACGGAGACCTCTGTGTCGGTGAGTCATAGACATAAAACATGCCTTTCTCGACTTTATCACATAAATTGGATCTCAAGCCGTTAAGAAAGTTGCTGTGCATTCTTTATCAGCTGATTTAAACAGTTTCTCTTTGTCCTCGTCTGCATGACTCTCTTGTACCTGCAGACAGAGACGAGTGTGCCACGACTCATTACTGCATGTACAGGTGTGTGAACACCCTGGGCTCATACTACTGTGAGTGCAATGCAGGTTACAAGTTGTCTGGCAACAACCACAGCTGTGTTGGTAAGCCACTGAAAAGCCGTCTGTATGTTTTGTGTGTGTGTGTGTGTGTGTGTGTGTGTTTGTGTACATCTTTCTGTGTTTTCTCATTTGCAGAGGCATTAGTATCAAGGCCTTTGTATCGGGCTAGCAATCCAAATATTCTAATAATCATAGTAAAAGTTGCCAGGCCCACCTACAGCAGATTTGGACACACACAAAATAACATTATAAAAATAAACCAAAGAGCATTTACAACGATCGAAAGGAGCCAGTTGAGGTGGTTTGGGCATCTGACCAGGATGCCTCCTGGGCGGCTCCTAGGTGATTTGGTGTTTTGGGCATGTCCTACTCGGTGGAGACCCAGGACACGCTGGAGAGATTACATGTCTCGGCTGGCTTGGGAACACTTTGGTGTCCCCCCAGAAGAGCTGGCCGGGGAGGTGGCCAGGGAGAGGGAGGTCTGGCAGTCTCTGCTTAGACTGGATAAGCGGCAGAAAATGGATGGCTGGATGGATGGAAGGATGGATTTACAACTACATTTAATAAAAATGTACGACCAAAACTGACCAAAATAAAGTTATAATCAGGTATATGTCAGCAGAAAATGTCAGCTCAGGTTTAGACACCAAAGTCCAGTGTTCACACTCACTATGTTTGTCTCATTCCTCAGTTTTCTCAGGATGCAGACATTTCAAGAAACCAAACAAATGGCGCACATGCTGCTATCATGAGACTGACTATGCAACCTGAACCCGCACTGTAAATCTCCTGAAGTCAAAGGAAGCTGTTGAGCATGTCATAGAGAAATGTTTATCTCTGAAGCATATTTAGAAAACCCATGACTGGCTCCCAGCTCCTATCTATACAGAAACATGTGTATGTGATTTAGCAAACACAAATACGCAAGCTGAGACATGTGTGTGTTTCTGTTGTGTGTGTGCAACAGTGCAAACTGTATCAGTCTTTCGGCCTCTTTCTGAACTGCAGTTTTCATTTTGAATTAACTTATGGAGAATAGAAAAGCCAGTTACAATGTTTGTAGTCTTTTGTTAAAGTATTTACTTCAGGTTTATTCAGGTTTAACAGTTTAGATCTTAATTACATTAACACTATGTGCACCACACAATGTGCTGACTTCTGGGAAGTCTGAAATTCTACTAGAAGGAGGAAACAAATGCTCAGATGATTAGACAGAATATGTAAATTACTTTATTTGGCGGTAAAAGTGAAAGTGTCCTGAAGTGCAGGACTGAAGACCCAAATGCAGACTTTTGAGATAAAACTGAATGAATTGAAAATGCAGCTTTAATTCAACAGGTGGAAAGTCCAAACCAAACAGCAAATTCCATGCAAAAATCCTAATAGGAGCAGCAAACAGAATTTAGGCAGGAAACACAGAACTGAGACAAGGACTGAGGGGAAGACAGCAGTATTTATACACAAAGGGTAATCAGGGAATTGGGCACAGGAGGGTATCAAGACACAGGTGAAGATAAGATTGTGCCCATGTACTGTACTGTATGTAAAACACCTTCCTTTGTTCCAGATGTGAATGAATGTGATGTGGAGAGCCCCTGTCATCATCACTGCTACAACCTGATCGGCTCCTTCCTCTGCCAATGTGACCAAGGCTATGAGCTGGCACAAGACATGGTTTCCTGCCAAGGTGAACACACATGCACACTACATACAGTGATATAAATGTAACCATCCACATGCAAACATGTTTCCATTTGTTAACATACACTGATGTGCTGTACTCCGTGTTTGTGTGTGGACCTTTATTGCACAGACATCGATGAATGCAGTTTGTCCAGCTACATGTGTCAGTACCAGTGTGTTAACACCCCAGGAAGTTACTCTTGTGAATGTCCACAAGGATATCAGCTCCAGGGAAACCGGTTGTGTCAAGGTACTGCAGTCCGCCCCTTTCCTTCCTTCCTTCCATAAATCAGTTTTTTATTTCCTTCTTTCATTTGTTTATTTATTTATTATCTATCTCTTACCCTCCGCTCTGTTTTCACACACAACAAACTTCCTGACTGAGTCTTCCTTCCTTGTCCGCATAAACTCTTTGAGGAAAACTGCTGGTCGTTCCTGCTGTCATCAACTGTTTAACCGCTCAAGCAGGACTTAAAGCCACCCTCAACCAGTACTGTCATGGAAAGAATGTAGAGGTTAGGCAACGCAAACACACAAACTTTGTGTTGCCCTGCTGAGCCAACACTGTGAATTTATATGCATGATGTTGGTTTCTTGAAGTGGATTTATTTGAAGGTCTGGTGTACTCTCAAAGGGAGAGCTGTTATTTTTTCCTTTCCCCCTCAGTCAGGTGCAAGCTTTATAGATGGAGCCATGAATCCAGCCTGTTGTGTCAGAGGGACGTTTTGGTGATGAATCCAGGTTGCTGTGCCAGAAATAGCCCTGCGGTTTGGGGCATACTTGATGGGTCTATTTTCATGGTACTGAACGGAAAGAGCTTTATAGTTATAGCTCTGTGGGGTTGCACAAGGGGCTTCCCTCCCCTACAGATCTGCAGGCTTCCCTTTTCTGTTTCTCCACAGCTGAAACAAATGCTGCTACAGCAAAAAACAAATAACCAAAAAACCAAAAACTACATAAACTGAACCTTGACTGTGCTTTCGCAGCTCTGTTTCAGAATGCTTTGAATTTTTATCCAGCTATTTTACTTTTCACTACTTTTCTCTCCTTCTGTCACTCTTCCAATCATCATCAGACATAAATGAGTGTGAGATGGGAACCCATAACTGCCAAGATGATGAAATGTGCTGGAACTATTATGGAGGCTTCCGCTGCTACCCCCGAAACCCCTGCGAGCCGCCTTACACCCAAACATCTGAAAAGTCAGTAAACCTTACAGATTCTTTTCCTTCTCTCATCACCAAGGCCAGTTTCAAAGATTTTGTCCTAAAATGATGTGTGTGCTTGCAGTCGCTGTATCTGCCGGTCTCAGACTGAGTGCCAGGGTCTCCCACCTTCGATTGTCTACAAATACATGAGCATCCAGGCAGAGCGGACTGTGCCAGCGGACATCTTCCAGATTCAGGCCACCAACATATATGTCAACACACACAACACCTTCAGGATTAAATCTGGGAACGAAGGAATGGAATTTTTCCTTCGGGTAGGTTGATCAAAAAAGAAAAAAGATTAGCTAAAATAATTGTTGTGACCCTCTCAAAATATGCTTGCTTGCCAAGCTATCATTTGGCAGACAATCGAGTCTATAGTACTGCTGATGTTTAGCAGTTTTGATATTTTACCATCTTAGGTTAGATGGCTACTACTCTAATACGCATTAAATACAAAGCAACAGAAGCTGGTAGAAATTTAGTAAGTTTTGCAAGTACCCACAAAAAAAAATTTTTGGACAAAATTAAAAATTTGACTGCATAATGAGTGGGGCTTTTCCAGGATGTTATATATGTCACTGTGCTTTGCAGTATTAACAGAGTCTTTTTTATAACCCTGTACCCTGTTACCTTCCATAGTTAATGTAAATAAATGGTCACTGTTAGAAGAAATGCAGTACTTTGTTTTAGTCTAAACAATGTACTATACACTCACTGGCCACTTTATTAGGTAGACCTTGTTAGTATTGTGTTGGACCCCCTTTTTGCCTTCAGAACTGCCTTAATTTTTTGTGGCATAGATTTAACAAGGTGCTGGAAACATTCCTCAGAGATTTTGGTCCATGTTGACATGACAGCATCACACAGTTGCTGCAGATTTGTCAGTTGCACATCCATGATGTGAATTTCCCACTCCACCACATCCCAAAGGTGGTCTGTTGGATTGAGATCTGGTGACTGTGGAGGACATTTAAGTACAGTGAACTCATTGTCATGTTCAAGAAACCAGTTTGAGATGATTTGAGCTTTGGAACACGGTGCATTATTCTGCTGGAAGCAGCCATCAGAAGATGGGTACACTGTGGTCATAAAGGTATGGCCCCTGATCAGCAACAATATTCAGGTAGGCTGTGGTGTTTAAACAATGCTAAATTGGTACTAAGGGGCCCAAAGTGTGCCAAGAAAATATCCCCCACACCATTACACCACCATCAGCAGCCTGAACCATTAATACAAGGCAGGATGGATCCATGCTTTGATGTTGTTTATATCAAATTCTGACCCTATCTTCCAAATCTTGTAGCATAAATCAAGACTCATCAGACCAGGCAACATTTTTCAATCTTCTATTGTCCAATTTCGGTGAGCCCATGCAAACTGTAGCTTCAGTTTCCTCAGTTTGAGAAGCATGACACCCAGTGTGATTTTCTGCTGCTGTAGCCCATCAGCTTCAGGGTTTGATGTGTTGTGCATTTAGAGATGCTCGTCTGCATACCTTGGGTTGTAACGAGTTATAATTTGAGCTACTGTTGCCTTCCTATCAGCTTGAAGCAGTCGGGTCATTCTTCACTGACCTCTGGCATCAACAAGGCATTTTCACCCAGAGAACTGCTGTTCACTGGATATTTTCTCTTTTTTGGACTATTCTCTGTAAACCCTAGAGATGGTTGTGTGGGAAAATCCCAGTAAATCAGCAGTTTCTCAAATACTCAGACCAGTCCATCTGGCACCAACAACCATGCAGTGTTTAAAGTCACTTAAATCACCGTCCTTCCCCATTCTGATGCTCAGTTTGAACTTCAACGGGTTATCTTGACCATGTCTACATGCCTAAATGCACTGATTGGCTGTTTAGATATTTGCATTAACAAGCAGTTGAACAGGTGTACCTAATAGGTGGCCAGTGAGTGTATATTACTCATGTTAAAAATGTGTCAAAAAAGACACATGATAAATCTATATTCACATGCTAACACACTGATTGATTATACTTTTTGCAGCGTTCCAGCAATGTGAGTGCTATGCTGGTGCTCACCAAGCCGCTGACAGGCCCCAGGGAGCACATCGTGGACCTGGAGATGATCACTCAACATCTGACCATGAACTACCGCTCCAGCTCACTGCTGCGGCTCACCATCATCGTCGGGCCCTATGCTTTCTGAGCAGCTCAGTTCCCAGCAGCCCACAGAAGTCTGCAAACATAGCAATGTAACACAGCAGATGCCTGTATCAGCATAACATACTTTACATTTTCATATACATACAGTATATAACATAGGCTGCCTCAATCTCAAACAGCAGCACAGCAGTTCCAGTTGCTCAAGTCAGACCACCTTCTGCAATAATGTGACCACTGGGCATCTTTTTCTATCAAGGTGCTGATTAATGGTTTCACTATCAAGAAAGCAATGATCTTCAAACATAGTACTTGTTGAATTTTTCTTTAGTATTTTTAAAGATTGATAATTTTGAAATAGTTTTGGAGTGCCTTAAGAATAAATATCCTGAATGTAGCATCTTCCCTTATCATGATTGTTTTACCTTCCTGAACAATCAGGAGCAGAGCAGCGGCACTCAGGAAAAGAGGCCTAGTGGACACACATCCTAAATGTGATGGATTTCTGATTGGAGCTGCACCTTCATTTATGACTTTGTTCTCAAACCAGAACTGCTTACAGTAACCTGTGTGTGCCTCCTGTTGTAAGTAAGAGAGAAAAATCTAAAGAAATGTACATGACAAGTATCCAGTATGAGCAGCTTTTGACCTTGTAAATCACATCTTCTGTTCTGATAATTGTTAGGGGTTAGTACTGCTGCGCCACGCTATTTGTGCAAGTTTCTGTATAGTTTGCCTCATGAGTAATAATTTCCAGAGAAGTCCAGGAACAGTTCAAAAGTGTAAAGGGAGGGAATTAGCCTGTAAGTTGAGAGAATACTTAATGTTATATTACAACAGGCTTAATGCTTGTACACTTTACTCATAGGAGTTAAGTCATGTACATACCTAGTTAACAAATCAGTGTGTTTATGTGTGTGTGTATGTGCATGTGTGTGTGTGTGTGTTTGTGTGTGTGACTGCCTTTGTTTATGCATGCAAGCAAATGTAAGTGTGAAACACAGAGGGGATTGAAAGGGAAAGAGTGAGAAAGAGCTTGTTCTCTGCCCCGGGTTTGGTGGATGTGGTTGAGCTGTTTATGCGTTTCTGTGATACCATCCTAACAGCTTTCGGTCACAGAGGCAATAACAGATTTTTGAACTCGAGAACACGTAGAGGAAATGACGGCTTTCATGACACACCTTGGCGAATTGACCGCTCGTCGGTGCCACAGTGATTCTCCAGAGGAACAGCTGGACTTTCTAATGTCAGTCCCAGTCAAGAAGTCAGGCTGGCACCAGGCTGGCTTGCGTGATAAAGATAATTACAGTGTTTTGCCCTGTAGCTGGTGCATGTGCGACACAGGGGATTATTAAAGTGTTAATACAATGCCACCAGACTTTTGGCAGAATGAGAAATCTTTCACTACCTGCTTTGCCTTTTATGACTCCACGTGTCCGCTCTGGCTTATGCTGAAACACTATAAACGGTTGACATACAACACTGAAAACTGCAACATGTCACCACTTTGTAGGTGTAGAAAGTTATCCATTTTTTCCTAAAACTCTTTTATGTGGTTTCAGCAGTGATCATACCATAGTGCCTTAGAGGTATAAACACAAAAATGTAACACTAATCTTATCATTTATTCTGTCAAAAACAAACAAAAAAAAAAAACGTTAACTTTCTTCCATGAGATGCCTTAATGTTTTTTTCTTTTCTATTTAAATATATATTTTGTCACATGTATCTTATATTGATTGTACTCTGAAGAACAAAAGTTATATTGTTGAATAAAATATGATGTATAAATTGGGGTAGGTTGTTCTGTATTTTAATGTTGTTAAAATGCATGAAAACTAATCATAAGAATCATCGCTCACACTGTGCACGCACCAAAGTAAACAATTTCTGACTTCACATATATTGTAATGGAAAAAGCAGCGGCTGGATGAAATGCTCTGCTGCTCCTCTCGTGCTTTAGGGAGAACGTGAGGATGATTTCATCTGAATTTAACAATGATAAATGCAGTGAACATGATGCCATAGCCATCATATCTATCTTATTTAAAGAGATCCACAGGGGATACAGTAATATAGTATGTTGAGTAAATGTGTGCTGAGGGATGAATGTGAAGCCTGGACACACAAACACACACACACATCATATTTAGATGTAAAATTGGTTGGGAGTGGTTTTATGGTAAGTTGTTACTCAATCATGCTGCTGTCTAGAGCTTTAGTCAGAGCAGCAATGGGACGTGTAAGATGATACATGATGTGTCATTGTTCCCCAAACCCCATCTTCAGCTCCCCGTTCACTGGAGTTGTGTATTTTTGCTGTCAATGCATGATTCAACCCCCAAGAGAAAACATTGCTCACCCACTTTTTCTGTGACTCAACCATAGCGGAACCTCATCAGAAGAGCAACATGTTCAGGTTCTTGTTCTTGATTAATATTCCACTCAGGGTAACAGTGAGGATAATTAACTTAATCTTCTTGCATATAGCTAGACATTTCATTAATCACTGTTAGATTTATTGAACAGATCAAAGCCAAAGCCACTGGCTGAAGATCACACAAAAGGAAAAATGTCATGAAAGTTCACTAAGTTTGTTATCCTCTGTCATCTCTGCACAATATTCCAGTGATGCAATAACTGCCCTCTCTTTCTTACTGTTTTTATACTTCATAACTTGTTTGCCACACTTTGGGCCCCTTAATACCAATAAGTCAGTGTTTGAATACCACAGTTCATTTGAGAATTGTTGCTAACCTTATGCATCACTTTATGACCTCAGTTTACCATCTTTTAATCTTTACTTCAAGCATGATAATGTACCATGTAACAAAAGTTGTCTTAAACTGTTTTCATGACAATGAGTTCAGTTGTCTCCCCGCTCACTAAATGCATCAGAAAACCTTTGAGCACGAATAGAAAGCTGACAAATCTGCAGAAATTATGTATTATGTGTATTCTGTGTGCCTCCATGTCACGAGACAGATTCTCAGAGGAATGTTTCCAGCATTTTGTGGCATCCATAACATGAAGACCCGAAGCTGGTTTCAGAGCAAAGGGAAGCCCAAACCAAAAAAGTGCTTGGTGATTGTACATCAGCCTGAAAACATGTAGTGACAATAATATGTTAGCAGGTATAGGCTAATATTTACTATGCTCACCTTTTCAGTATATAGGTGTTTTGTGTGTGTGTGTATGTGTGTGTGTGTGTGTGTGTGTGTGTGTGTGTGTGTGTGTGTGTGCTTACATACCAAGCAGAAACCTTCAGTTAAAAAAGCCATTTTAGCCTACCTCCAAAATCCAGCTCCAAAATAAACTCCCATGTTATAATCATACACTGTATATAAAAGATGGATGTAGCCCACATCATGTCAGTCACTTAGTTGTTGCTATCATGATCATCATGAAGCAGACTGAACTGGACCTCTCAGTGGTGTTTGCGTTGTTAAGCTGCATCCACACAGGGAAGATTGCTTTGAAGCTGATGGTTGCTAAGGACATTCCAGGTTCCGGTTACCAAGGTAACCCTCTAATCTATTTGCTACCCTGTCGTATGTCAGTAGTCGATATCCTGCCCTCTCATAGGTAGTCACTTCAATTGGTCACCTCTAAACTGAGAAAAGTTTATCTTAGGACCCGCCCACTTCAAGTCACCAGCGTTTTTTGCTTTTTGCTTTTTTTCCACCCCTAGCTTGAGCTCTCCTAATGTGATTGACTTTCTATTGTCTCTGGTAACCACCTCACTGCAAATCGCTTTCTGTGTGGACACAGCTTTAAAAAGCATATTACAGCCTGGTCCAAAAAACAAAGAAACAAAACAACAACAACAACAACAACAACAAAAAAGCAGCTTGGGTCTCTATGGATAGTTTCCCCTCTCATAGCAATTCTACAGTGGGTGATGTTTATTTGTAACTCATCAATATGAATACCCTGTGGCTTAAATTTGTTTTGAATGACAGGTGTGCTGACACAGGCTGCTGTAGTTGATTGCTGTTTGCTAGACCTCACCTCCACTAATTTGAGGCACTGAACTAGACCTCTCCACAGTGTTTTTGTTTTTTCTGCCTTTTGTGTGGTACAGACCATCCAAGAAATATGTGCATCAGTTCTGGTGAATGAATGCACCAGTACAGTGTATGGATGCAGTGTGCTGACTGTGCTTGCTCTGATAACTTAGCCCTCCATCCTGTCGCCCAAATACAATCACTTTTGGCTCCAAAAAATCCCAAAATGCTAACACTGAGCCTTCAAAATGCGGAGTGCAGAAACCACTGGGTCATGCCCAGTGGTTTGACAGACTGATGCCTATACGCAGTTACTAGCTGGGTGCTAAGGTTCACATCAGCTAATGTGACACAGTGAATGGCATCTCTTGACAGTGTTTGTGGTCTTGGTGTTTTTTTGAACATTTGAATGGAATTATCAGACAAATAGCATGGCTTGTGGAATCAGTTTACACAGCCATCCAAAAGTCTGTGCTCCAGTTTTGATGAGTGAAATTCTAGTGTTTTATTTAGACGTTAGCAGGCACTAATAATCAGACATCTGTGTCTCTGTGTTGGACCCATACATTCTAGGGATGCATCGAGCTCTGATTGAAATTGAAATTGATGCTTCAGTGTAGGACTTCACCACCCAGTAGGTGATGTCACTTTTTCTATGCACATCCATGGTCCATGAAAACAAAGCACAGCTGAGTCTGATGGTAATATCACTTGTTTTGCAGGTGTTCTGTCATTAACAAATATTTCAGTGCAAGCCATTTAGTAGGTGGAATGTCTTACTGACATCATTCTTGAAACCATGGCACTAGTGAGGCTTAAGCATAAAGAAACAAATACAACTAAACCCTAAACCCACATATGGTGGGTGTGAAGCACAACTACACAAATTTAGGCATTCGCTAGCCTCACAACAACAAAAAAAATGTTGGTGAAACTCAGTGATTTATCACATATTCCTGGGAAATCACTCAAAATCTTTTCATAGGGTGCAGTTACTTTATGTTCCCCCTGGCCTGTCTTGGGTGTAAGTGGGAGAGGTAAGAGGTGTTTTGATGGTGAAATAGAGTGCATGAAGAGGTGAGAAATGAGTAGTTTATTGGATGGCATTTGAGATTGGAAACACATAATAGGATGAGGTCACTTGTTAACACTGGCAAAAGGTGCCACAGGAGAGTGGCACAACCACACAAGGGCATTCATATAATGTAGACGCATGCCACTCAAGAAATCACTCAGCTAACAAGAATGTACACACCTCAAACTAATTAGCAGAACCACCCATCCAATGTGTGCATATTTGTTTATGTAAATTGTGAACACTGCGTATGGTAACACTGTGTGGTATGCTGCTTGGTGCCACTGCATGTGGCTGTTGAAAACGTGCCAGGTCGTAAACACTCCTTGCCTGGTACCCAACCACAGATGTCGTTTCAATCACCCTTCAGTCAGGCTGAAAAATAAATCCTGGAGGTCCATACCTGTGTGATTACATTCTCTAATTATAGTTTGGAGCAGTAACTCCAAGAAGACTGAACGAAACGGGCCCTTGGGGTGTTGTGAATGTAATTATATCCTGACAATTAATAGGCCCAGTCCTCAGAGAAGAGTTTGTTATATGATGACGCACCTGACCGTTTTTAGCTCGCCAGGGAAGCCTTTGAATTATGACATAATTACAAGGGAAAACATGATATACAAGGATGATAATTATCCCCAAGTACAGTAACAGTAAATGGCATTGCCTTTTATGATACAAGTTCATAACAGGGGAAACGTTTCGATTTCTTTTTAGCACAGTGTTTAACATTAGCTGCTGGGCCAAAAGAGGAAATATCTTGGACCTGGAATGCATCATTTGTGGCCACAGATAATTCCGTGGAAGTGTTTCTTTATTCAGAGGAATCTTGATGTGTTCCTAATGCACTGAGTATGCACACACATACATGCACATTGGCCAAGTGCACATATTTAATTTGCTGGCAAGAAAGAAAAAGCTAAAGGCTAACCTGTCATGCACGCAAGTAGTGGAAGATTTATCAATGCACATCATTACATTAGGAGAAAAACATCTGAAAAATCAATAAAATATATTACTTTATGTTTCTGAGGAGTATTTGGAGCAACTGAA
>VVAS01012086.1:0-13090 GCA_015103295.1 Ptychochromis oligacanthus
GGTAACTGAGGCTTGTAGAGTCTGAGATGTAGCTCTTGGGTTTTTTGTATTTTCTCTAAGCATTGCATGGTCTGTCCTTGGGGTGAATTTGCTGGGACGTCCAGTCCTGGGAAGATTGTGGCATTGTGTTAACACAGACTTAAATGCTCCAGACCAGCAAACTGCCAGAACTTCTGCTTTTATAGAGGTGGTCACAATTGCATTTGATTTGCAGCACCTGGCTACTACTTACCTTCTTAATTCCTATGTAAGCAGTAAATGTATAATTAGCTTTTCACAGGACTGCGTGGATTCCTGTGAAAACTTTTTTCACATGACTGTATAGCTGGTGAAATGAAGGTTAGTTTAGCTGATAAATCTGCAAGTCTGTCTCTTTTGTACTAGGAGGATAGCCAGACATGCTAACAATTGCAGCCTTCTTTATAGAGCAAGGGTAAGAAAACACTCTCCGTCATCCATGCCTTATAGTTTGGCTCATGTGTTTCATGTTTTTAGAAAGCGTAGCAAAAAACACCTGTCAGATGCCAAGTTAAATTCTCAAGGAGACTGGGAAGGTTTATTAGCAAAGGATCAGCTCTTTTGAACTAAAACCCAAAAGAACTACACTAAATCTATGAATAAAACCAGACTTTTCCATCCTTCTGATGGTATATAAATAACTTGCATAGATCACCTTTAGCCCCTGTTGTCATGTCAGGACAGCTTCCTATTTCCTTGTTATCCCACCAGCTCTGCCTTTGTGTTGCTTCTTTTCATCTCACTTGGTGTTATGACAGCTGGGTTAAAGGAAAAGTCCTGCTGGGTGCCATCATGTAGTACAGATGTGGCCACACTTATTTGTTTGCCTCCTTCAACACATGCCTTTGTAAACTGATGAGACTTTAACACACAGCCTGATCACTGAGTCTACAACGTGAGTGGTCAGAAACTCAAGTGTCATAATAGATTTACATTAGTTACACTGGCCTGAGCTCCAGAATAAATGCATGAGACCATGATAGCATACTGTGGTTTAAATGGATTTTATTGAATGTGTGAAGTGGGGACAAACGAATCCAGGCTAATTCTTTATGGTCAGCGCATGCCATAGATTTGGCACATGCCACAGTCAGCATGTCACACTTTTTTTCTGCCAGGTTTCTGACAAGTGGTGAAGTTTGTTGCATAATCAAGCATAGCAGCCGGGTGACATACATTAAGGTGACAGGAACTACATAGTCACCCATAATCTGTGAGAAGAGAGGATAAGAGTTTCTAAGGAAAAAGACCTCTAAATACACACTACTGCAGTCTAGTCAATAGATCTAATGTAGCACATCTGCGTGATTAACAACCAGGGTGCATATGACCTCTAGCCAAGGACAATGATTGCAGTTTTTCTCACTTTCATTCAGGGTGGTAAACAAGACCAGCCTTTACTGAGTCTGGGGCCCCTTTACAACAGGGTGTTTAACATCAGTTGTTTGGTTATATAGCTTTATGTTCCTGTAGTGAAGGCAACATCTTCAGGTATTTCTTTAAATGATCCTTGCAACTCTGAGTTTTCCATTGAATTAAGGTGTCTGCAGCAAGTTTAATCTTTTGAGGTTATTCTATAAATAGACTAAGAGCTACTCTCTGATGGTGAAAATCCCAAAATACCTGAGTGTTCCTCCGCTGTGTGGGTTGTATTCCTGTACCAGGTCCTCAAAATCCAATGAGAAAATAGGTTGATTATCCAGGCCCAAGAAAAAAAGAAAGAAAAAATAAGAAAACAATAGTTTGATCTTTAATGATGACTGGAAATTTAAAATAATTACACGTGTTTTATCATGTAAAACTAAGATTTGGTTAGGTCATGTAACTTGGATAGAATTAGTGAAAGATGTTAGTAAATTTTTACATTCTGTCACACTGTTACCAGCACAGGCCCCTTGTATATGGGTGTAATTCAGTATTAGTAAAGAGGAAAGGAAAGTTTCAGCATGGAACTGCTTATAACATGGTCTGTGTTGAAAGCAGCTTTTTTTTTTTTTTTGAGTAGTCAGGTCATGACTTCTGGAAAGAGTCATTGCTGCAGAGTTTTTCAAGTGCATTATTTATTTGTAGGAGCACCACAAGGCAAGTGTCCTTTATTTCCAGTATAATCAAGAGAGATGATTTCTGCAGCCAGTATATCCAAAACAAACTGGACAGATAAGCTGCACTACAGGCCAGAAGAAAACTATATGATCTTAGGGTGAACTAAATAAATACATGAAAACTTAAACTAAAACATTCACAGCATAATGCATAACTGTTTTTGTTTAAATAGCTCTTTTAATCTGGGAGACATTGCTCATTTTTTGCCCAGTGTCTGTTTGGCAACCCATGAGCCCTTCAAATCAGGGCAAAGAGGTCCACTGAGAGAAAACAACTGCAAGATAAGAAGATGTGGGGAAGAGTTAAATTAGGCCAAAATGGAATGGAAAGAAAATAGTTAGGTGTATGAAATTGGAATTCAGAGTGCAGTGATTTTTCCTGAACTTCACATATCTGTCTAAATCCCTGTTGTTTCCTGCTATTTACTGCTGTTACTTGTCAAAGCATTGTTTCAATGATAACACAGAAAAGTAACATGAATAGCATATTCATTTCATATCTGCTTCTGTTGTAAAAACGGGCATGGCCACATGTGGAGAATCTTGATGCCATCAGTTTTAAGATTGCATTCAGGAAACTCTCCACTTAGCACTTTTCACACTGTGAACAAGAATGACTCAGTGTAAACATTTCAATAGCAAATTTCCTCTATAATTTCCTGCCCTCAGTCTTCAGTGCTGTTTTACATAAACAGCCACTTCTCGAGATGTGCATTTCACTGACATATCTGGAATTTCTGAATTCCATCATAACAAAAAGCTATTTTATGTGCCACGTTGTTTGACCAGGAAGTAAATATTTCAGCACACTCTGGCCTTTAACCTGGCAGTGCGATTTCTAATTTAAAAAGAAATGTGTCACATCTCAGTGACTAACCCTTTGTGTAAAGCACACACATGTGTTTACTTTATTCCCAGGACATGCAGAGTATAATTATTAGGAAACATTCACCCCATGTATGACTCGAAATCTCGTCGAGTAGAGAGTTAGTGAGTGTGTAATTCATTCAGTAAGTTGAACCTAAATGAAAATCATTTTGTAATAAAGTACTATATATTCTTTATTTTGTGAGATATTAAGAAATGCATTCTATAAATAGAAAGCTTTACTGCTGTAGTTGTAGCCAAGGCACTTTGGGACAGCAGGATATTTGCCTCATTCATCAGTGGCAGTGTTTTCACATGTTAATCCAGGGGGACGATGCTTCTAGCCAGAAAACATGCTCTCTGCCAATAAACAAAGGGAGCAAATATAAATATTCATGAAGTGGAACGTCTGTATTTGGTTTCTCATGAGGAAAAGCAAATAAACACAAACTGAAACTTAGTCTTCTATAGCCTCAAAGTGAAGCCTCAAATCACCTCCTATGGCCCCTTTTTCTCTTCTCTCACTGTGTTCATACCAAGTAGATGCACTGTTTTGGTAAAAAACAAAATAGCAACATAAATTGTTTCATACTTTCAAAATAGCTTTTGGTACGACCTGGGGTCATATGAACATACGGGCATGGTCCCTTCTTTAGTCTGTAATACATATGCTTACCTCTCCTGTGGTGTGTGCACGTGATAGGATGCAGGTGACCATGGCTGTTTGGCTTCGTGAGTGATTGTGACTGACTATGTGCAGATTTTTCCAGGGAGCTGACAGGCTTCAATTACTAGGGAAACAGTTAAAGGTCAGCTTCCCACCAGCTTCTGGGGGCTCTCATCTTTCCATCTCCAGCCAGCAGGCAAACCTGTCTCTAACTTGTTCTGTGTGCACGATGTAAACTTAAATTTTAGTAAAAATGCAACAGCTCAGGTCTGGTAGTGCACTGTATTAGCTGCTTCATAGTAAAGGGCCCATGCTAGGGCCTGTACTATGAAGCAGGTTCAGCTTCCCAGGATAGCTCCTGTTTCCGTTACCTGGCTTCACTTACCCTAACATTTGCAATCAGGCTAAGGCTATAGTCACACTAGGAAAAAGAGTGGTCGGAGACTGCAGCCCAACCAAAATCATTGTTATTATTCCAGTGATGTGCCGATGGCGCCACACCCTAACCTGACCGTCATTTACCATCACTCACATCACTTTCACATATTTATAAACTCTCAAACTCCGAAAGTCTGCTATTGATTTCCGTAAATGGAACAAGATGCTTCCTTCCCTGTACGGAGATTTAGAGATGTGTGTCTAAAAAAAAAACTTAAAAAGGAGGGGCACTGGGGGAATCCGTCATCAAAGCAGACTGTTTTCTTAGGAATCTACTGAGTGTAATATTAATTAACTCCTTCTCTAAACTAATGGCATTTTGTACTGTTGCATTTTAACATTGTTTTATATTAAATATTGAAGTTAAGTAGCACAGCTGGTCAAATAGGGCTAAGTAGATGGGGGAACCTGTTTGTATTGTAAGTGTCTGAAGACGAAAGTGTGAGATTGGGAATACTGCACATATTAATTTAACTGCCCCTAACCTTAACTTGCTGTAACATTCAGACATTATTCTAACACACTAACACAGTCCCATTGATAGCTGCATTTTCATGGTATGTAATGGCGCCTGTCGAGGGAAGTGAAAGAAAGAAACATGAATGTTGCTCTGTGTGTGTGCACTGCAGAGAAAAGACATGTAGAGATGCTTTCATTGTGTAACAATCTCTGTGTAGAAATGCGACTAAAAGCCTGAAACATTGGAACCTGCTCCGTTCACTGTAACAGGAAAACAAGATGTATCCTTGTATGCTTCTTGCTTTGGGATTCTCCTCCTCCCACCCTCCAACGCTCTGTTAAGTTCAGTTCAGTTCTGCTCTGTTTCATCAAAATGCCAGCATTACTGCAGAGCAGGGATATGTGGGGCTCAACTCTAAACACTCAGAGTGAGGACTGAGTAAAGAGCAACAGGACAGAGCCAAAGTTTTGGCACTGCACTCAAAGCTTTGAGCCATTTAGCCATGCCAATTATATAGTTATTCTGATAAAATCTCCCCCTCTCATTCCAAACAAATAAACACTCCTAGCGGCAACTATCACACACTTATCAGTGCAAAATAAGACATGCTTTTTGGTGTTAAATTTAGTGCAATTTATAATAAATTGCCTGCTACAAACCTTTGTAACTCAGGTTTGTGTGAGTCATTCCATTGTATCCTCACTTTATTAACTATGGAGCTGACAAGTTGCTCATTGACACAGACTGACTCTGACTGATGGCAGTGTGTTGACAAACTGTCTGCAATCCATCACCAACCACCAGTTTTTCGTCGTTGTGCAGAGGTTGCCGACCTATTTTTAATCTAGTGTGCCTGGGGCCTAAGTGGTCATACGAAGGTCAGTATCAGTTCAATAAGTCAACCCAGGGTTTTTCAATCCAGCTATGAGTGTGTTCACATGAAAGGAATGGCGCTGGCAGCATCGGACTGATCACAAATATGGACAGATCTACTGGCAGCAGAGTGAGTACAAATAGGTGTCCTTGTTTAAGATCATATATGAATGCTTATAGAACAATAAAATTGTTGTACAGTTGCTTGCAGCCAACAGGAATAAAATCAAAGAACTAAGTTGCTTCTAAGAGCTTATATTTATTATTGATGCTCATCAGAGAAAGACAAAGATTTTAGATGCTATTAAAAAACTTTAGACCATCTTACTCTCTGCACACCAAAATCTTCCAGGAATGGGGACGCTATTTTCTAGACAATTGATTGGTCAGTAGGTGGTGATTTCATACGTGTTAATCTGTAATCTGGACCATAACCTGCTCCGGAGGAGGTTAGGTTTTCAACATAAGTTACCATGGCAATGTATTCCAGTAAGAAGTGAACCACTTTTGTAATATAGAAAATCCAGGGTTACCTCTGAATTTGCCTGGATAAGCCCAAATTGTGCTTTGTAGTACAGGACTCTTTGTAGTACAGGACTTTAAAATCTAAATAAACCTGTAAAAGAAAAGGAAAAAAAACAAAAAACTGTTGCTGGTGGTTCTTAGGGAACTGGGAAAAAGGGAGTCTCAAGTTTCGTGTTGCACCAGGGTTTGCCCTAGGCCCCAAACAGAGCCCCAAACTGAGCAAACTGTATGTGGACAAGTCCACATACAGCAGCTCTAACTTTAATGAGATCATGGGATAATCTCTGTTAAATGCAGGGTCACACTGCTGCTTAACCAAACTATCTCCAGCGATTACTCTGCAGTTCATTACAAACTGTTGTGACATTAAAGCCATCCACAAACACATTGTACTTAACAGCTGTTTACATTTCATTAGCTAATCATTCCTGTCATGGTCAGGCTGGATAATGATGACTGTGCACTTGGCGTGCGCTCACTGCAGTAATCTGTCTGTTGCAAAACGGTAATCCACAGAATGCTTATTCATTTTGACAGGGAAAAGCTTTTATAAGATTAGTCCAGCAGTATTGCTAGTTTGTACAAACACTTGTTCACCCAACATTTTCAAACTTTAAGAATATTTGTAGTAATGTCCAGTTTGCTTTGTAGAACATGTATAGTAAATTCAAAAGCTTGCACACACCTGGTCATTCAAAGTTTTTGTGTAAATATCTCCATTCTTTTTAAGATATTAAAAAAAAAGAAAAAAGAAAACACAGCTTCTCTCAGATTCTCTCCGGACCCCTGCCCGCTCAGAACAACCCACCAGTGGAAACCCCTCACTCGCCACCCAGTGCACCACCCGCCCGCCAATTCCTCCCTCTCCCTAAACTGTCAGACGTTCTTCCTGTGTCGGCTCTTTGAGTCCAGGTCGCCTCCGGCCCGTGACAAGATGTGAGATTTTTGGTTCTAGTCACCCTGTCTTTGTGAGACAGAAGATAAATCTGGTGGAGAGGGGGCTTTTGTTGGTAGCACTGCTTACAATGTATTCAGAATTTAAACATGGCTCTCTCAGCATTCTGCAGAAGTACAGAAGTAGGACTATGATTTGTTGCCCACCTACCCAAAATACATCTCTGGGCTAGTTTGCAGTATACCAGGTACACAAGTGTCTAGGTCAACTTTGTAAGCCAAGAATTCAGCCTGACAGAGACATTTTCTTAGAATATCAGTTTCTCAGAAATTTCCTTTTATGTGTTTAGTGGCAACAAGGTAAAGAGTGGTGAACTGGAATTGGCTATGTTGCCTGAACAAGTTACAAAATATTTTTCTTGCACACACCAGAGAAAAGAAGGACTGAAAGTCTGGTATACTGTTAGCAAAAGGGAAGTGAAATGACAAAACTGTGAGAATGATTGTAGTTCCACTTTTTTATAGTTTGATGATTTAAAAAAATAATAATTGATTGAAGAAACTTTTTTTGTCTATAAATTTATGAATGAATGCTGTAAAAACTGTCCTCTCTGAGCCAAATGTATAATTCATTATTGAACATTAGATGGGTAGGTTATTGCTGTAGGTGTACTGTTTTATTACTCTAGCCTAGTTGTGCATTCCAATACACAAAGCACTGTGGGAACCAATCCCTGCGTTTTACACTCTTTAAATTAATCCTGTTTGGCAAGTGATAATCATCACTGCACTTGGGCCAACGAGAAATGCCATAAGGCAATACTATGAAAACAGCATGCAAGATTTTGCAATGATTTTCTTGAAACCATGTGCAACTGGCTTTGATGGTTTTTCTTGTTTGTGTCAGAAGTGTGGCCCAATAAGCAGTGATGCAGTATATACACTGCTCAAAAAAATTAAGGAAACGTTTGAATGGCACAGCAGATCTTGATGAATGAAATATTCAAGTTGAAAGTCTCTACTGATATACATTTTGTAATTTGATGAGAAAAAAAATGATGTAACGACGGCCAGTGGAAACCAAAATAAGCAATTCTGAGGGTTGGATTAAAAATCACACCAAAAATCAAAGTTAAACATTGAAATCACAGGCTTAACTAATGTATGACATAATGTCCCAAAGGTTACTGGATTCATGCGTGGAGAACTAGACAATGGCATCATTGCCTTTATCATCGTGCCGACACACTCTGACCACATCAGGCCAGGCATTGTCCTGTAACAGGTGGAAACCTGGTACCTAACAGCAGTCGGGTACTATTGGCTTGCACTTGCAGGTCTGTGCAACCCTCCAATGATATGCCTCTCCAGACCATCACTGACCTGCTGTCAAACCAGTCATGTTACATGATGTTGCAGGCAGCAACATTTGTCATGGTGACTCATGACTCTTTTACATCTGTCACATGTGCTCAGTATGAACCTGCTCTCATCTGTGAAGAGAAGACAGTGCCAGTCCTGGTCGAGTTGCACAGCGTTGGGCTGTGAGCACAGGTCCCACTAAAGGTTGCTGGGCCCTCATGCCACCCTCATGGAGTCTGTGTCTGACAGTTTGGTCATAAACATACATATGAGCAGACCACTGGTGGTCATTTTGTAGAGCTCTGGCAGTGTTCCTCCTGCTCCTCCTCACACAAAGGAGCAGATAGCAGTCCTGCTGCTGGGTTGATGCCCTTCTACAGCCCTGTCCACCTCTCCTTGTGTACCAGCCCATCTCCTGGTGCTGAGTGGATGGAGAGAGGGCAAAGACTGAGAGAGCCAGCTCTTAAATGATCCAGGGAAACTGGCCAGGTGCTCCCAGTTGCACTAATTAAGTTGTCTGGATAAGTTTTCTTGTTGTTGCCTCTCCAGTGCACCTGTTGTCACTTTCAGTTGCACCAAAGCAGGCGAAATGGATTCACAATGGTTTGTGCTTCCTAACTGGACAGATTGAATATCCCTAAAGTTAAACTGACGTTGTGTCATACTGTGATGATTGAGATGATTGAACGTTCCCTTAAATTTTTTGAACGGTGCATATACCATGTATGAATATGAAATGTAGGAATATGACTGTGAAACGTCAGATGCAAAAACCAGTTGCAAACCATGCAAAAAGCCACATTACATAAAACAAAGTATTGATTATGTTCTGTTTTTAGCCCTGCGTCCCTCATGGTGATATCTCCTGACTTACATGTCAGTACTTACTGATAACAGAAAGGAGGGGGTTTGATATCAGAGGGGTGTGCCACCTTAGCAGGCCACCCTATTTGCCTCATACAACACAGGAATAGCCTTATCTAGGCCACCTACACTGAACCTCCCTTACTGCCTCCACCGCCTCTTGTTTTGCTGGCCAGGCTGATAAAAGAATGAATAAAGTTATCAGGCTGGAAATTTGTTTAGTGAGTGTGCCAAACCTGTACCATTCCCAGGTATTTCTTTGTCCTTCCTTGCTCATTTTTTGACTTGTTTTCTTTCACTCTTTGTCTGTTACTTTGTCTCATACATTCAAGAAGGCAGGCTTCTTCAGGTGGAGAGATGTTTTGCCTGAATAGATAACAACAATCAGTTATTCAGTTTCTCATTCCCTTGCCCCTCTTTGTTCCTTTCCAGATCATTCAGCTTAAAAATAATGTTGTCCCCTTGTTTTGTTCTTAACCACTGTTATTCACTGATTCGCTGTCTTTCACTGCACCTGACCAGAGTCAAATTAATTCAGGCATGGGCCGGATTTGTGTTCATGCTCTGCGCTCTGTCTCGGTGGTATGCTGGCTAGCATTACCCATGGGAGTAGGGTTTCATGCACAGCCACCGGAGCTCAAGTCTATCACATTACCACCCCTGAGCTAGTGCCTGTGAAGGTAGAAAAGTACAGCAGGGAGTCTGCTGTTCAGTTATTCATGTAAAAAAAGCACATTTTGATTTTCCTTCTGACTAGTGGAAAGAAAATGTCCAAAATACACATTCAGGTATTTATTTTATGACACTTCAACTGGAAATATATGTGAATAACAAACAATTCTCTTAATTTAATTAATCAACTGTAGTTTTGTAGTTTAACCTGTAGGTTTCCTCCACAATTACACAGTAGAAGCATACTGCAATGAACACATCGAAAATATTTTGTGGAGAAACACTATACACAACATCTTCAGAGCAGTTTATACTTCTATTGTCATTTCAAAGTCCGTCTGCCACCAATTGTCTGGCGCCATGCATATAGGAGAGGAAATCCCTTCAATGTGAACAGCAATATACAGATGCCTATGATAGCTCAAATGGGACGAAATAGCTCCAGTAAGGAAATGTGTCCTGCAGCATGGGGCGATGAAGTGATTAAGTGCAGCAACACTGGCCATCATCAGCTTTCAAAGAGGCTAAAGATGGCAAAGATTATGGCGGTCATTAGCTAACATTAGCTAACACATATGTTGGAAACTTAAATGTAAATGCATGCCCAAATTCAGTCATGGTTATTGACAGTTATTGAGAACTACCGCAGCACTGCAACCCCAAAAAGTGCTGTTAGTCTTTAGTCGTGAGCTTGCTGTGAAATGTAAACCACGTCAATCTGTGCAAACAGAAAAGCAAGATCAAATAAAATAAGAGATGCAATCAAAAAGTTCTGTGACTGTGTTCATTAAAAGCAAAATTACTAGATTTAAATTTACTAACCCCTTGTCTCCTTGTACACCTCTGGACAACTATGAACATTTTTCCATTTTTAGGTCGCTCCCTGGAAGTCCGGTTCTGACATTTTGTACATTGTAAATAGCCTGGTCCCCGTGTTCAAAGAAACCATTTGAAGGGCAACGAAACTGCAAGTTCATTGTACACAGTCCCAATAATTTTGGTCGTGCTGCAGTCTGCAACCACTGTTTTCCCTAGTGTGACTGAAGCATAAGATTTCCCTGCTTAAAGGTAATTTAAAAGTTAAAAATGAACAATAATCAAACAGACGTTGCTATAAAGAAGCTAACATAAAAGGAAACAAAAGACACACAACAATCGTATGCATGGGTTCAAAATAAAACAAGATCTTCTTTAATGTGTGATTTTTTATTTTTTTATTTTTAGTTTTATGTAAAATCTTGCAGGAGGCTATTTATCTGAATTGCACCACCTGTGTTTGTCTACAGCACCATTGCAGTAACCCACACTCAGACACCTTGTGACTTGATGTCACTAGCTATGAGGAAGTTGGGTATTTTTTCTCAGGCATGTGGGCACAGAGGGTTTCACTCTGAGAATGGCAACAGATAATATACTTAGCAAATGCAATGACACTGACATTTACACTGGTTCCCACGGACACTGAGGAAGATGATAGGGCTAAGTTAAGAATGTGCACGTGAATTTCATTAATTTCATCGTTATTGCTTAATGACTGCCAAATTATTGCTTTTAATTCAGCTGCATTGGTGTTTTTGGAAAACACATTTATGTTTGTTTGTTTTAGGGGTTTTGGGGGGGTTTTCTCATCACTGAGAAAGTCGTAGAAAAGAAAGTCTCTATTATACTCTGTGCACGCATAACGTAGTCTTCATAGCAAGTCAGTTACTATATGACAGAATATGCTAATAAAATACAGGGGCATGCAATTACAGTTAAGCACATACAATATATCACTTAATGCTTACTACTTTGTCTAGTGATGTTAATGGTTTACCAGCTTGTCTTTGTTGATACCACTGACAAAAAGTTAATAAGGCAAGACTTTTACAGGTTGAGCTCTGGTCATATACTGAAATTTATAAATAGGCAACCTTCAGTTTGAATTCAAAGCTGTGTTCATGCTGCATCACACAGTATCTGATGCTGCAGATGGTGCAGTTTTCTTTTTTTTCACGCCAGACTTCTGGCACCTTATGGTGGTTTTCTGATAACATACTGGATGTTCATTTTGAAGTGACTATGACAGGAAAAAATATTCACAGTAATCTATAGATGAAATGTTTCAGATTAAGCAGCAGTCCTTTATTTTATTTTGATTATTTATTGGCATCAAGACAATTATATTGGCTCAGATACATATCTATACTATAGTATACTATACTATTTGTGTTTTTGGGAAACACAAAATGGTATAGTATGGGAAAATCTTCTGGTGCTTTCAAATGCATCTCACAATCTCTCTCAGCAGATGGATTTTCATATTTTAACTTCAACCTAAGGCAAGAGAGTCTTTGAAGTCTGAGTTAATGTGAATTCTAAGATCTGCAACTCCATTACAGCTGGCCAAACTCCCATCTCTGTGGAAGCCTGTGTGATAAAGCCAAATGCTAAAGAAATATTAAATCCATTAAAATGTGTTTCAGCAGTGTTTGAATGTTAGTATTATTGCTGTAGGTTTTGCAAGTGTGTCTCCATGAAGGTGTTTTCTGCAGCAAAGTCAAGGATGGCAAAATGCATGAGCCAATGCTATAGCTGTCTTTTTGCAATATTAATACATTCTGCACAACAACAGCAAACATTCATATTCTATTATGCTTCAAACATTTCCCTTGCATTGGTAGAGATACTGCAGCATGTTTGTGCAGTCCAGCACAAACTGAATGCAACTAAAGTGTCATCTACCACAGCTCCAGGCCTGCAGGCGCTATGCAAGAGAATATGAAGTGACAGCTTCACTGTAAATTTGACAAATAGCATGACGCAGTGAAAACCTCAGGGGTCAAGGCTGTGACTGTGCAGGATGCTGATGTTAGCTTGCTTGTGTGTAAGCGTGTGTGAATGAGAAAGAAAGTGTGGATGAGACAGAGATGCGGAAATGGGTAAACAAAGATTCCTCACAAAGTGTTCATGAACACCTTCCAATATGAGCTGTTACTACAGGTGTTTTCACCAGATGGACATAACCTCTCTGCCCCTCACTCTGGGCAGGTGTCGTGTTAAACCTCGCCTCTGACATGCTAATGCAGTGACTCAGAAAATAAAGCAATGACATTTCTCCATGTATTCCTGACATATTATTTCAAAATTAATTTTTCAAGCTGTAAAATCTCCAAACGTTTTGCAGTTAATAGTTTGCTAAATACTAATGCTTATCGTGCCACCATCTAAGGCACAGCATGTATCAGATGGACATAATTTCTTTATCCAAAGCAAGGTTCACTGATAATTCAAGGTGATAATTCAAGATTGCACTGCAACTCAAGATTGCAATGCAATCTTGTCCCAGGGCAAGTTTGTGAGGACTAG
>VVAS01012115.1:3642-18849 GCA_015103295.1 Ptychochromis oligacanthus
CAACTCTGATGCATTTGTTCCTATTTGGACTGATTCAATTAGTCTGAAGAGCCACACTGATTCAATCTGAAATGACACCTGGTGATGGTAATCTGAAGACCTCTAAAAGGTTTTGTAGAGGATCCTCAAATAATAATGTCAAATAATTGTTTTGGTGAGCAACCCTGAATATCATACAATCATCATTTATTATGTTTTTTTTGTTTGTTTGTTTTGTTTTGGGTTTTTTTTTTTTGCAAAAATAATCCACATAGTACATTGATTTATCAATTTCAGTTTTAAAAATAATGACATACAGTTGTTTCAAAACTAGTTCAAAACTACTGAACAGTTGGAGTCAGCATGATTCTTTTTTACCCGTTTTGTTTTTGGGGTTTTGTTGCATGTTGATGAATTGGTTAGCATTGTCATCTCACAGCAATATCTGGATTCAAACCTCAGCTGAAGCATTCCTGTGTGGAATTTGCATTTTCTCCTTTTGCCTGCCTTGTTTTTCTTCTGGCCTCAACCCAAAGTCCAAAGAAATTCATTTTAGGTTATTTGGTGATTCCAAACTGGGTGCAGGTGTGGATGTGAGCCCTTTGACAGACTGGCTACCTGTGTAAGGTATGCCCCTCCTCTTACACAGTGCCCTCACCCTGCCCATACGTCAACCCAGGAAAGGATAAGTCTTAAGAAAATGGAAATGTTTTTTTCTAATTATATACAAATAAATGGTACAGAGGCAACAGAAAGAAAACGTTGTGTGATACAACTACAGCAACACAATGACAACTAAATAGGTTGTTGGCAACAGGTCAGTAACATGATTAGGGATTAGAAGAACATGGGAAGTAAAGTGAAGATGGGGAGGGATTTAGCACTCCCACTCACACTTACAGGCTCAAGAAGAGTGACAAGACTCTTGGTGCTATGCAGAAGACCAAAAGTAGAAAATATCATTCACTCAAATTCCTCTCATGTAATTTCTGCACCCACTAAGGCACACTTCTTGTTTATTCTAGTCACAGTTGTTTGGCAAAGTAATGCATTTGGAGGCTAATGGAACTCACTTTAACATGTTGACCTAGAACAAACTGACAGGGTGGTGCCCAGCTCCTAATTAGCTAAATAGTGCACCATATACTTTGCGTTTTAAACCCATCTAACTAGTCTCAGTGGGACTACCCTGTAAGACGTAGACTGACAGAACACAGCAATACTTGACAAAGTGAATTTCTTTGTCTTTTGATCACCAGCCAGCAAATATTTCAGCAGAATTTATGCATATAATGACTAGCTACTTCAATAACTGTCATTTTTGTAACATGGCCAAAAAGGATATTTTCTGCAAGCAGTTGCAAAAGTACTTCCATATAACATACTCACTGTAGTACCAGAGTGGTAGATAATGTATCCAAATCTCACTCAGTGGTTGAGTCTTACTGTGATAATATAGATGCTGGGTTTTGACAAGGTAGAAAATTGCATAGAATAAAAGAAATGTTATCTCTGGCTCCTCTGTGTGGATTTGGATCCTATTTTAGTAGTAGAGTATAAAGTCTGTTTGATGGAATACTCTTTTTAAAACTGTGTCTCGCAGTCTTGGCTACAGCTACATGTGGAGAAGGAACCAAGAGACAGGGCTGTATTTAAGATCAAAGGCAACATCTTGGTTGAGGGCAGTTGCTGACTGATCCAAATCAGATTGAAACAAAGCTAAGGCAGTGGGAAATTCTTTGAAAGTTGTCGAGGCATTGGGCACTAGAGACCAAATAACCCCTTACCCAGAAAAACTGTCACAGCCTAGCTGGGTGGAGAGTAAAACAGTGGACCCAGAATGCAGGACACAGAGGATTGAAGAAAAGACAAGCTCTTTAACAGCTGTTTACCAAACCTAACATGTAACGTAACACAGACACAGGAGGGGAGCAAGACACAGATGCACCAAATCAACAACAGATGAAAACAGTCAAGGAATCAGGGAGGGACATGCAGGAAGCAAAACTAATACAGGACACGACAGAGAACTAACATTTAAAGTAAAACAGGAAAACAAACCAAAAGAGACTAACACAGACATGAATACTAACATTTAACAAGGGAGCACAGAGAAGCCAAAGCATAAAAATGGAAATTAGACCAAGGTAAGCACAAACAAATGGTGGGAAGAATGCTGCTACTAATATTAATAATAAATAAAGAACAAGATAATGCAAAACTAAAACCGAATAAACATAAAATGCAGACAACAAAGGCCCAGTGATGAAAGAACTTAGATGCACAATATACTAGAGAATAATACAAAAAAAATACCGAAATGACAACAGGAACCAAAAATTCATTTACAAGAACCATGAATATTAAACAAAAAATAAGACTGAAATGCAAGAACCCAAAAGAGAAAAGCACCATGCCCTAGTACCAAATCTTGGAATCATGAGAAAAAACATTGATACTAAGCAACTCTGTAGAATCCACTATAACATTTACTGGCGCTGTTTTCAAGAACAGTGGTACTGTCACTTCAAGAAGGTCTTTGGTTCACCTTTCTGTGTGGAATTTACATGTCCCCCTATGCCAGTGTGGTTCTCTCTGGGTATTCTAGCTTTCTCCCACAATCCAAAGACAAGCATGTCCATTTAACTGGTAATTCTAAATTGCCTAAAGGTATGATTGTGAGCACGAATGTCAGGGGCAGCTGTGTGGCAGGCGAGGAGAGGGCCCAAATGCAGGACTCCCAGACAGAATTAACTCAAACTGAGCAGCTCAAAAATAACAAAGTCCAAATGGGCAGACCAGGAACAGACAGCATGAGAGTACAACACAACATGGACTAAAACAAACTAAGGGTTTAAATACACACATGAAGTAATCAGGGAGATAGAACACAGCTGGGGAAATCAAGGCACAGGTGAACAGAATCAAACTAATGAGACAAGGGGGAAGTAAAACAAAATACAAGGCACAAGAGACAGCAGAGTACCAAAATAAAACAGGAAATAACAGAACACACAACACAGAGATGGAAGCCTGACAGCCAGATACAGGGGAGGCAGGAATAAACTGAAACAAGGAATACAAACAAACGAAAACCATAGACAGAAACTAGACAGCAAAACTAACTGCAAATGTAAGATTATCATAAATAACAAAACTCAACCTGCAAAAGTAAGGAAACAAAGGCTCAGGAAAAATACATAAAAAATAAACTAAGAATCAACGGAGAATAAAAAATGAAACTATAAAGTCTAACATTCAAAACTCTGGATCAACACCCAGGACCCTGACAACGAATGGTTGTCTCTATCTCTCTCTCTCTGTGATGGACTGGCGACATGTTCAGGATGTCCAGTCTGGGATAGGCTCCAGCCCTCTCGCAACCCTGCACTGGATAAGTGATTAGGAAAATTGATGGATGGACACTAGAATCTCCAATTCCAGTGTTATAAAATAATTTCTATATACATTATCAGCTTCTGTAAACAGACAACAAGAATTAGTGATAAGCTTTAAACTAGGCAAGTCAAAGATGCTATGTTAAGAAGCATCACTTCTACATAAAGAGCACGGTACTTTCTGTGTTTTACCCTGGGTAAAAACTGTTCAGATTTATCCAATATAAAAATAAGTCCTGGGATACTGGGGCACACAGACTAAGTGATATCCATGTGTTAAAAAAAAGGAAGAGAAAAAAAACATCTAAGTGATCTGCAGTTGGCCCCTGAAGTTCAGCAGCCCAAAAACTTCTGACTGTGAGTATGTTGTGTCAACAGTCCTAAGGCATCACTTAGGAAAAAGCAACAAAGGCAGAATGAAAGATTGCAATCTTTTAGACGCAGGGGAAAAGTGGAGTAGTTAGCCTTTGTTACAGGGGACTGTTGGAAATGGAACAAAAGAACAGGCATTAGTAAAAGATTTCTCTTCCTTCAGTACATCACTGACAGATTGACCACTAGAAGATGTAAAACTGCCCAGACCATTTCAGTCATGGAGGTGATATAGCAGAAATCTCCCTTCAGGCGTGGTAGAAATGTCAGAGCCATGCACTTGTTTCAAGATGACTTTATGCCTGAGATCAGAAGCTATTTTCTTTTAACACAGTGACACTCAAGGTGTCAGTAGCTTGAAGGTTAGAGAGGCAGACCAAGGAGGTGCCTGACTAGGAAAAAGATGAGTAGGCAAAGCAAATCGTTGTAGGGAGATGCAGTCCTGTGAAAAACTATGTACACCCCATGATTCAGCAGCTTGTAGAGCCACCTTTAGCAGCAATAACTTGGAGTAATTGTCTTCTGTGTGACTTCATCAGTCTCTCACATCATGAAGAGGAAATTTGGCCCACTCTTCTTTTCAGCGTTGCTTCAGTTCATTGAGGTTTGAAGGTGTTTGTTTATGCACAGCTCTTTTAAGGTCCCACCAAAGCATTTCAGTCAGTTTGAGTTCTGGACTTTGACTGGGCCATTGCAACATCTTGATTCTCTTCTTTTTCAGCCATTCTGGTGAGGATTTGTTGGTGTGTTTGGGATCATTGTCCTGTTGCATGACCTAATTTCAGGCAAGCTTTAGCTGACAGATGGCCTCACATTTGACTCTAAAATACTTTGGTATGCAGAGAAGTTCACAGTCAAGTCAATGACTGCAAGGTGCCCAGGTCTTATGGTTGTAAAATAACCCCAAATCATCACCCCTCCACCACCATGCTTGACAGCTGGTATGAGGTATTCATGCTGATATGCCATTTTTGGTTTTCACTACACGTGATGTAATGCATTAGAGCCAGACATCTCCACTTTGGTCTCATCTGTCCAAAGGACATTGTTCCAGAAGTCTTGTGATTTGTTAAGATGCTTTGCAAACCTAAACCATGTTGCCATGTTTTTTTTTTTTTAGAGAGAAGAAGCTTTCTCCTGACAAGTCTTCCAAATAAATTTGACATGCTAACTGAGGCCTGTAGAGTCTGAGATGCAGGTCTTGGGTTTTTTCCAATTTATCTGAACATTTCATGGTCTGACCTTGGGGTGAATTTGTTGGTATGTCCCCTCCTGGGAAGATTGTGGCATTATGTGAACACACATTTCTGCTTTTATAGAGGTGGTCACACTTGCTGATGATCAGTTAATAAACTGCACTTGATTAGCAGCACCTGGCTGCTACTTACTCTTTTAATTCCTAAGAAGCAGTAAGGGTGTACTTACTTTTTCACAGGACTCTTTGTATTCCTGGGAAACTTTTCTTTTTCACACAACTGCTATGGGGCCCTGCTTGTTACTTTAAGCCTTAGCACAACTGGAAAGCTTTCAGATAATAGGTACACGTAACTGAACAGTTGTAAAAGGGTAGTGGGAAAAGAATTTACAGTAAATTAATATGTTGTGTCAGCAAACCCCTTCAGGAAAGGCTAAATATAACAAGAAAAACTGATTTACTCAGCAGATGCCACATGAGTTCAGCGTTGTCACACTTTTCCCCCTCAGAATATCTTGCAGCTGTCTTTGCGCTGATATACACTGTTTTGATAAAGGAGCTGAAAATAGCTTTTGACAGGATTAAAGAACCACATGAGAATAAACTAGATAAAATGAGGAACGTTATCTTTGGCGACAGAGAGAGAAGATGTGAAGTTTATAGAAAAGAGACGAGGCAGTTTGAGGACAAAAGAAGTCCAAGTGACAGCAAGAACCTGCCTGCCTAATTATAAATGAGAAAGAGCTTCACAGAGGGAGCATTCAGGAAATGAGGATGTGAGATAAAAAGGCATCACTGTAATCACATTTTTACAATATGGAAGAAAAAAAAAAGGATGCAACAAAACAAAAAAAACAAAAACAAGTTTGGACGTCTTTATTCTTAAAATCTGCCAATTTAGTATTTGAAAGGGAAGGAGTTGTTTTCTGGCAGCAAGGAAGGGCCACATTCAGGAAATGCAAGTATTGTTCTGAGGGTAAAATATTTCCATTTCAATTTTCAGTCCAACGAAACAGTTTTCAGTCCAATGAAAAGTACTAAAAACAGGAAAATAAGCAGAAGGGATTATGAAGAATCTGAGAGTAATGCTTCCCTTAGCTGTTTGGTAGTGTAACCCCATTGTACAAATCAAAGTGATGGCTCAGAGCTAGAATAATGACTCGTCTGTTTTCAGACTCAAGCCGAATCCAAGATAGCACTATTGACAGAGTAAAGTTGAAGAATGATGTACTAAATCCCAGAAATTTTGTGTCTGTTTGCCTGCACTTAGTACACCTTCACTCAGAAAATGGGCATTCATGAGGCATAGTTCCTTTGGTCTAAGTGAAACGTTGGCTCAAATGTTTACACAGCTGTGACCATGACTTGTGCTCATTTTGTTGAAAACACAAACATATAACATTACAAAAGAAGAGAAAACATCTAGCAGTAGCAATGTCATTGCTTGAGTTAGTAACAAGGATAAAGTTAATGAAATAAAGAACCATGTTCAGCTTGTTTTCACTTGAGCTCTGTATTATTGTAAAGCAGAAATGAGGAAACAGAAGTGTAGCAGAAGTCAATTTACTAAGCTGCTTGGCAGCGAATTCTGTGGGTCATACTAGTAAAGCAATGATGTTCTTAGAGGCTTCCAGAAGCATTTTCACACTAAAACCTCAAATTTCAAAGTTACTTAAAAGTATGACTTGTGATCCTGAACCTATTAGACTTGGATGTGCAGTGATAGCTGATATTGTGTTCTATTGATGCATATTGAGTAGATTTGTTTATTTAACCAGCAGAAATCATCGGAATATCTGAAATCTGATGTGTGCAACCTGGAGTTTCCCCTGGTGTGTGTAACTCCAGGGCGGTAAATTCAGATTTACTATAAGTCTGTGTTAAATTGTGTCTTTTGCTTTAATATTAATATCCGGAGGGGATACTAAAAGTTCTTGGTTACTGAAAGCTCAGAACAAAAAAAAGGGTCTAAATTATGAAACTGATCCAAAATTGACCCAGAGTCTAAACCACTAACTTGATTTCTGCTGCTGGATGTTCATACAAATCCTAAAGAACTCAAATACCTAAGGTCATGTGACCATTAGCAACCTAACTAAGTGACTTCCTATATTGTGTAATTGTTGCTGGTACTCATTTTGGCACCGAACACCACGTTACCAAGTGTTTTTTTTTTCTTTTTCACAATTCCCTTAAACTCTAGTCTGCTGTTTTGCATCTGGCCCACGTGTCTGAGTTCAAGGGTAACACAACAAGGCTGCAACTCATTAAAAAACAAAAAAAACAACAAAAAAAACATATAACACCAAGAACATGTGGCTTCTTTCTATGTAATCCATCCCTATAACCCTCCACTGCATTTATAATGTCTTCTCCTTTGTTTTTACAGAACAAGGAAAAGTTCTCAAAGTTCTTCATACCAGCGAGGATGTCTTCATCATTTCTCAGTACTCTCTGTTTCACAATGAGGGCCCTGTTCTAAACATGGCTATTGATACTCAAAAGGTATGAATGATAATGTTGATTTGTGTGGTAGAGTGTGATTTCAGCTATATTTGTCATCATAAATATACATTAGGCCCATCAGACATGCAACGAAGATTAATTATACTGGAGCTGGTTATCCTATCACCGGCCACTTCATTAGGTACACCTTGCTAGTACTGGGTTTGAACCCCTTTTGCCTTCAGAACTGCCTTAATTTTTCATGGCACACATTCACAAGGTGCTGGAAACATACCTCAGGGATTTTGATTCATATTGACATGACAGCATCACACAATTTCCGATTCTACCACATCCCAAAGGTGTTCTATTGGATTGAGATCTGGTGACTATGGAGGCCATTTGACTACAGTGAATTCAGTTTCATGTTCAAGAAACCAGTTTGAGATGATTTGAGCTTTGTGACATAGTGCATTATCCTGCTGAAAGCAGCCATCAGAAGATGGGTACACTATGGTAATAAAGTGTGCAAAGAAAATATCACAGCATCCTGAACCATTGATACAAGGCAGAATGGATCCTTTCTTTCATGTTTTTTACGTTAATTTCTGACCCTACTATCTGAATGTTACAGCCAGAAATTGAGGCTCATCAGAACAGGCAACATTTTTCTAAACGTCTGTTGTCCAATTTTGATGAGCCCATGTGAATTGTAGCCTCGGTTTTCGGTTCTTAGCTGACAGGAGTGCCACCTGGTTAGGTTTTCTGCTGCTGTAGGCCATCTGATTCAAGGATCAATGTGTTGTGCTTTCAGAGATGCTCTTCTGCACACCTTGGATGTAACCAGTGGTTATTTGAGTTATTTGCCTCCCTATCAGCTCAAAGCAGTCTGGCAATTCTCCTCTGACCTCTGGCATCAATAAGGCATTTTTGCCCAGAGAACTGGTGCTCATTGGATATTTTATGGACTATTCTGTATAAATCCTAGAGATGGTTGTATGGGAAAATCCCAGTAGATCAGCATCCAGCCCATCTGGCACCAAAAACCAAGCCACATTCACAGTCACTGAAATCACCTTTCTTCCCCATTCTGATGAATTTTAGCAGGTCGTATTGACCATGTCTAAATGCACGGAGTTGCTGCCATGTGATTGGCCTATTAGATATTTGAGTTAATGAGCAGTTAAACAGGTGTGCCTAATGAAGTGACCGGTGAGTGTATTACTTTAAGCCTTTTTTGGGTAAACACTGCTTTTATGTAAGCTTTCTGTTGTTGACCTATTTCATGATGTATTATTATAGTTTAACAAAAACTTGTTGAGCAAATCAATCATCTTGTCCTCCAAGATGACTGGTTTGTTTAACAAAACAGGTATATACTTTTATATACTTTTATTAATAATAGTTCTTTAATCTGAGAGAAAGATTGTTATTTTTTTTTTTTATTTCTTTTTCCATAGTATCACTATGCCACATCACAGTATGACCTCATTTTGTTTTGACTGCTGGAGATGTAATGGTTGTTACTGTTTAATGGTATAATGATTAGATTTACACAATTAAGTGACACTAAATAACAGTAAAAATTGTACAAATACAAACACAATGAAAGACACTGACACTGATCTTTTGAGTATTTTAGGTGCTTGATTTTTCACATAGACATGCAAAGTCACATTCTAACTGAAATGGAAGACCTTCTTTTGCAAAGCAGAGAAGAACATGTTCCACTAGGTCAGAAAATTAGAGAAGATCAAAGGTTTTCTCAGGTTTTTGTGGTAGTCTGAAGCAGACTGAATTAAAGATGCAGTGGAATACATTTATAGGTGCCACCTCATCAACCACTTGTGCTACATATGCACTGAAGAAAACTTCTAAAGATAACAGGGACTTCTTCCCACCAATAGTTTGATACTGTCCAGCAAAAGTTTTATTTAGGTGATTAGATGATTCTGCAAACATAAGATGAGGCGATGCAAATTATACAAGACCTTACTGTTATGAGACTGTCTGACTCCAAAGGACTCCAAACTGATTAAGTGGATCTACACAAGAAAGGATCTCTTTAACTGTACTGGTGCGTTAAAACTGACATATTTTCAGTTTTGGACAGAACCACATCCATACATATAATGTGGCATCTTGTTTGTGATTAGTTACATCTGTACAACTAAATATTCTTTCATCCTCAAACTACTACTACCGCTTCTACTGCTACTACTGCTACTACTGCTACTACTAACAACAAAAACTGTCACAATAATAAAAATGAGAAATATGTCATTTGAAATCATTCCTTAAAAATGTTTCCCATGGTTCACTTGCATGTTCATTTTCTAAATGTGAAAAAAATCTACAATTACATCATGATGCTCATATTCATAATATAATATAATATAATTGAAGCTGAAATTATTACTGTTAAATAGTCATTTGTCCTTTGTTCATCTCATAAAATTTCCACATTTTGGGTATTAGTTTCACTGTCAATCAAGCCTATTACTTGCAGTCATTTTGGTATAAAATTAGCTCTGTCTGCCGTTTCATTTTGAATAATGAATCGTGGTTTGATGTATTCCAGTAATATTGATGCTACTGAGTTCCTGCTGTATCACATCTTGTCCTCCATAGGGGCATCTGTATGTTGCTACAGCGATGGAGGTCCAGCGACTGCCTCTAGCTGACTGCGGTCGCTATGGTGACACATGCAGAGAGTGCATCCTTTCCCGAGATCCATACTGTGGCTGGGACAAGTCCAGGAGGAAGTGCATCGCCATCCCGCCTGGATACAATTCCTCAGCTGGGTATGATTAGATATGATGTTACTGCTGCAGAGGTATTGTCTGTTTTTATATGAGCAGACAACAGGCTTTCATTAGCAATTTTAACCACACAGCATCAGTTCCATCAGAAAAAAATAATTCCATGTTTTCTGACTTACAATCCTTTATATTTAAAGTGGCTGTAAATACAAAATAACTTCTGCTTATAGAAAAACATGAAAATCTACAAAGATGCATATTAGTGCTATTTTTACTGTTTGATTTGATTAATAAGTTACCCATGGTTTAATACATGTTGTGCATTTTCAGTTAAAAAAATCTGAAAGACTTCATTGTGTGGAGTAATAAGCCTTTAACTGCTTTGTCCTTCCTCCCCCACATTGTGGTCATTTGTCTCTGCATGTTTTAATTTGTAACTATAGGTTGATGCAGTGGCTCATAAGCCATTTGTGAGTCTAATAATTACTGTTAATTTGTCCTCTCTGTTATTTTCCAACAGGGGAATCATTCAGAATTTGGACCACTCGAACTCCTCAGTTTGCGGGGAAGCTGCTGGTGAGCCCTTATCAGCTTTCTCCTACTGTCTCTGTATCTTAATTAAACCAAAATAGGAACCTTTCTGAGCAGCTACAGTAAAAAGATGATTATCATATAATTGAGCAGACTCCAAAAACCGAGAGGGAGAGATTTTTTTTTTAACATATTATGGCTTGCCCTGTTTCAGAGTTCAAACCCAGTTATAACCTCTACGAATGATGACAGTTAGTAGTCTCTGAAGAGAAGGCTATCTATTCAAGTGACCTGATTTTAACATTGCATTTATTCCAAGTTGTGCCACTGGTGCCAAATGACCTGCCTATAGATACAGTAAGAAGTTGCTCTATTTTCTCAAAGAAAAATTCCCCACACAAAGATCACACAGCTGTTGATCTTACAGGCAGAAAAAAAAAACAGTTTTATTAGCAAGAAGCAGGCCACAACTTCTTTGAAGAATTCAAATCAAGTGGATTTGTTATCATTTCTATGATGACTCCTGGGATAGTTACACCAATGAAAAACAGTCAGAAATGTTAAACACAGAATTATATAAGTCGACAGAACATGGAACAAATAGATTATTTCTTTCTTCTTCTTTGTCTAATATGACCTCTAAATCTATAGCATTGTTAACTATATGCTACCTTTTTGCCTCAGCACCAAGATAAGTATCAAAACTCATTTTAATTGTACTTAAATACATTGTTGGCTGTTGATTACTGTTAACCAACTTTGTGTTGTACATTTAGATCAGCTAAATCTGATTTTCCTTCATTGGCTGTTTGATATTATGTGAATAATGTAAGAGTTCTGTCCTGTGTTTTCCTGTACTTAGTGTGGATGTATTTCACACATTTCATGAATATAATGTGTAATTCAGGATTTGTTGATCTTGATTTCTGTTCATCCATTTGCCTCCTCTGTTCATGACAGCTATCCAGTTCTTATTCTGCTTATTCCAACTGAGTAAGAAACTGAAACAAATTCAAGAAACTTAATCACCCAAGACTTATTTTTTCCCTTGCAAAGTTGTGATTGGATGAACCCACCAGGGGGCCTCAGTGCAAAATTGATCTGCTCATTTTGAATGCTTGTAGAGACAGGTAATAATGTAGAATTTGCCTTAGGGTCTCCTAATTTAAGTTAATATTGTGCTGTAGTGGGGGAAGAAAATGCACTCAAACAAATTTGCAACTGATTTTAAATAACCATAAACAAACATGACAGATAATGAATATCCAGACTTCAGTGATTATGGGTCCCCGAACATCTGGGACCTGCTTTTTTAAATTTTTTATTTATTTTTTTTTCAATTCTGCCTCAGCAACGATTTAAAAAACAACGCTAATGAATCAGAGCTGCAAATATCAAGATAATCTTTAGGTGGGTTGAGTTGTCTGGTGTCCACAGAGGGACCTTCAATCTTCACCATTTACAGCTGTGTTGTGAAATTATGAATTTCTGGTATAGAACTCCTCATTTCTCTTTCTTGACAGCTCTGAAGCTGCGTCGAACTTCCCCTAGAGAAGTAGTGGTGCAGTCTAACACCTCAGTCTTTCTCCCTTGCCCTGTGCACTCCTTCCATGCCACTTATCGCTGGGAAAAGGACAACTGCATTAAGAACTACCCCTGCATCTTTTCTGGAGACTTCTGTGTCCTGGGGCCAGTTGTTGACACACCCTTAAAGGAAGGTGTCTTTCGTTGCATGGCCACTGAGGATGGATTCAAGGTGGAGGTTATTTCCTTCAGGCTGGTAAACGATGGCCGGCTCCTGGCTGCCTCCCTTGCCTTCACCTTGGGGCCATCGCTCCTGCTCGCTGCAGCTACCCTGTGGCTTCATTAACTGCAGCTAACACTAATGCTAACTCCTCATCCTTACTGGCTCCCAATGACAGGAAAGACAAGGAGCCATTGTTCAGAGATGAGGTTCGCAGAGCATTGAAGTACATGGTTTGGCTGTACAGTGGCAATTTGCCTTTTTCTATTTTGGTTTTTAGAGAGAGTTCAGAAAATATTAGTGAATAAGGGGCTATTCTATATTTTTTAGAATAAAACAAAATATCTGCAGCCGTAGCTCAAAACTGGAAAAATGGATACAAGACCATTTACACTAAAGTGATTAGGAGTTAGTGTCCATGAACTGACATGTCTTGCAAGTTTAAACTTAATTCCACCATAATTAGGTGCTTTGCGAACCTTTCCTCTCTGACAAAAAAGATAAACATATCCTATGAGTTTGGCAAAAAACACCAATACCAGGCCACTTCTTTTTACCATTTCTCTACTTATTTTGAAATTGATTGATTGTGCTTATTTGTGAATATGTAAACCTTTAATACCGCTCTTGCATCTAATCATTCATCTTGTTAAAATACATTGGTATAGCTCATTAGTACTTAGAAAAATATCTGGTATTGAGATTTAAAAAGCCTTAACATTTCTGGGACATAAACTCCTAAGCACAATTTTGCAGTTGAGGCAGAATACTGCAGACTCGGTTGGACTTGGCGCTATAATTAGTGCAGCTGAGTCTAACAACATCGCTGGGAGGAAGTGTCAGCTTTTTGACAGGAAGTAGGCGGGTGAGCAAGAGCTCATCTTCGAACATCACTGTGTCTCAGCACCTCCTCCTCTGACAAAGCAGTTTCTTGCATCTTTTTAGAAGATATTATCAGACATCATTATTACGCCTTGTTCACAGCTTTCTCCGTTGTTTTGTTTTGGGGGGGGGGTTATGCCCTCATGTTTTCTCCTCCCCAGAGCATCAGAGCAAAATTCCCATTCTTACAGAATGTGAAAAGCATCACAACATCTCTTGCAGCTCCTGTAGAAAAAAGTTACTTGTTGTGAGAAATAAGGAGCAAACTGCCATTAGAATGTTTTAACAGAAAAATCCTAAATGTAAAATTGATAATAAATTAATCTCTGTCAGTCAACATGAACACCTAAACTCTGTTTCCAGGTTATGTTAAACAACAGCGATCATTTTTGCTGCTTCTGGACATGCTGTCTGAAGATCAATGGTCTGAAAATTCTGTGCCCATCAGGTTTTGGGGAAACCAAACTATTTGATTTAAAGATGAGCTAATGTGCTGCAAATTAAATACAACTTCTGACAGCCTAGCAGCATATAAAGATGTGAACAAGGTGTTACAATATTGCAACTTCAGTAATAATATACTTACATTATCACAGAGGCAGATGAAGCCAAACGGAACCGCATACTAGAGTTGCATTCAATGGTTGTCCAGCAGAAAAAAAGGCTTGTACTTAGATGTGTGACGTATGTTCTGTATTTTATTGTTCTGCAAATGCTGATTTCTACCATTGCTGCCTACATATGTGACAATTTGTCTTGATGGTTTGGGTTTTTATGCCATAGTTAGAATGTGATATGTGACCACTGACTGCTTTGCTTCTTTCCAGGGGACATCAGAGCAAACAGGCAAGAAAATTGTTATTTTTCCATACTTGTATACTGTGAAACAAAAGGCTTGACATATTCCAAAAATATCCTTCACTAATGTACAGCAGCAACCACAGCCAGGAGTGAGAACAATGGGCTTTGGATTAAATAGCACACTTGAAACACACCTGGAGCATCATCTTTTAATTTTTTTCTCTGATAAACTTTGGAAAAAAAAAATATGAATAAAACAAATTAAAGCCAAATGCAAAAAGAATGATTTGTTAATGTAGCTGAGGTTCGGTACTGAAACGCCAAAAACTATGCCCAACCTTATGAATACTGATCAGCTGACTAAAGAAGTAGACTAGTGTGGTGATGAATTATGCAGTGAATTAGCATGTCCTCCAGAGCTTTGAGAATTATCATTCACTAATGGTGCATAAATCTAGCAATGCCGAGCCTTCCACAGTGGCAGAAATGTCATTAATAGCTAATTAGACAATAGAACTGGCTTGTCATGTACTGTGTTAAAGAATATATTTTACACCTTGAGGGATAGGGCCAACAGCCATGTTCCAAACTGTGGAAATTGTGACACAGTGTTATGTTTCTCATTCTTCTTGGTTGTGTGTTGCTGCTCAAGGATCTGCTTATTTTATGCATTGCACTGACGCGGCCTATTTACTGTGCAAAAAAAGAAAGAAAAAAAAACAAAGCTGTGTTGAGCACTTATCGCTTCCTCTTATGCTTCTTTGCGAAATCCCTTGCTCCATACCTTACATGGTGTTTTGTGTCAGACAAACCCTGAGCACGTGTACATCGGGCTTCCTCTGAACCAAACTCACAAACACAAATATACTGCAGGTCTAACATGCATATTAGTTGTCTTTGTGTCTCTGTGTTGCCACCTGGGTGGGAAATTAACACCAGCCACCAGCCTGGTAAACATTTAGTAGAGGCTGTTAACAACTTTTAACTTGCCAGAGACTTTTGGCAGCAAACTAACTCAGCATACAAAGATGTGCTAATTCATTTCCTCAATAACCTCCTTTATACTATGACTGCTAAGTACTGTGTGTGTGATTTCAT
>VVAS01012136.1:11391-23125 GCA_015103295.1 Ptychochromis oligacanthus
CCTTACTACCTCTTACCCTCGAAGAATACCTCTCACCAGGGTATTCTTCGGGGGAATGGTGGTGCTATTTTCAAGAGAAGTGATTGGTCGGTACACAGTGGTTTTGTACATGTTGATCTTTTTAATGAAACATAACCTGCTCTGGAGCAGGAGTGCAGTATAAGTTACAAAGGCGATGTACCCCAGTAAGAAGTGAATCACTTTCATAACCCTGAAAATGTGAAGTTACCTCAGCAAGGCCCAAAGCCTGGTTAGTAGTTTTTCCACTGTAAAGTAAAGGTAATAACATAAGAAAAAAGGCTCCCATATATGTCTTTTATGAATGTGATGGCGTAAAGTGTCGTTTGAGATCTATCTTGTGCCCTTTAATATGGCTTAGAAGGATCTGAAACCACAGGACTGGCTGAATAAGCAAACCCAGACTTCTGTAAGTATCAGATCATATAGATCACAGAGTTGGGGAGCCTTTGTTCAGTAACCGAGTAGTCAGTCTGGTGACACCATATCTGATCAGCTTCTATTCTGCAAATTTGAGCCAATAGAATGCTCCAACAAACTCTGGTAAATGGTAAATGGACTGGTTCTTATATAGCGCTTTATCAGCTCTGGTTTGAGCCCTCAAAGCGCTTTATGATCTACCACAAGCCTCATTCACCCAGTCACACACATTCTTACAGGCACTTTTTTCTACACGTAAGTGCCTTCTATCCAACATTCACACACATTCACACTCCGATGAACGCATCGGGAGCAACTCGGGGTTCAGTATCTTGCCCAAGGATACTTTGGCATGCAGACTGGAGCAGACTGGAATAGCCAGGAATCGAACCACCAACCTTCCGATTAGTAGATGACCTGCTCTACCTCCTGAGCCACAGCCACCCCTGGTGACCATTTAAGTCAACATATGTATTTGAGAATATTAAATATTCACTTATGTGGGTTCTACTAAGCACTTACGTTATGACTGCACCAATTAAGTTTTTTCTCAATGTTCTACATGAAATACATTAAACATATCAAGGAAATGGAATAATGTGAAACGTGCAACAAAAATAAAAATGAGAAAATGTTGTTTTACTCTCTGCAAGTTGTCAGTTAGTTTTCTTGAGGTAAAATCCTAGGTTTATAAAATGCTCATCCATTTGTAAAGACTGCAGAGCATCATTCGTGACGATTTAGGGTTAACTTCCTTCTAAAAGAATCCATGCTTACAAAGCATTAATTGTCTATTTGGAGTATCTGAATGAACAAACAACACTACAGAACACTTACATTGTGTCTTTGACTTACACAACATTGTTTCTTTGACCACATTTGATTACATTTTCATGGAAACTATTGTTGCCAGGAAAACATTTGAACAGCTTTTTCGCCACCTTTCAGTTTGCCACCTTTATGCGGTGAACCTCTTGTGTCATCACCCTAAAGGGTTCATAACTCCAAACGTGGAAAATATTACCTCACACTGAGCAGAAGAACGATGTGCACCTGTCTCTGCTTTTTCTCCCGTGCTGTAAAATAAACACCCAGAACGCCCTCAGGGGGAAAATGATTGCTCGTTTCTTTGGTTGTATAGGTTATTATGCTCGTATTTAACCAGGCTACAAAGTCACTAATGCAAAGAGAAAATAGCAACAACATCATTTGAGCTGTATTCCCCTCTAATCATTATGGTAACACCCTGTCATCCCAGGGCTGATAGAGATTTCACGCCTTGTGCCAAAGGGATGTAATTTCCTCTCACGGATGGCAGACAAAGAATTACTCTCTTCAGTGATGAGTGTTGGCTCCAGCCAGGTGGAAGACAGTGATACTTTTTACTCTTTGAGATTTCGTAGCTGTGGGTCACGTAAACATTAAGGATGACAGCACTGGAAGGTATGCAGAGCAGCTGTTGTTTCATGCACAGTACCTCATTGGTAGCCTACATTGCTTCTAGTGTTGAGTCAGCCAGGCCCGATGCACCCGCTGAACAACTGGCAAAACCTTCAGCCTTTTTTGTGAAAAGCCTTTAGCTGTGAAGAGTACAGTGGTGTCCAGTGAGCGAACACATGTGATTGAGTTAGAAATTTAGAATACAATATATGAGTAACTTTTGTTATCTAATTACAGTCTTAAATGCAATAGATTACATAAAGAAACCTTTTTTTTTTTTCTAAGTCTGCATTATTCATTTTGACATGTACAAGTCTGCTGCTGGTGAGATTGTGTACCTGGCTTTCTATCTATAAGCCAGTAGGATGACTAAAAAAGAACGTTTTCACAGGACTCTATGCAGTCCTGTGAAAAGCTAAGTACACCACATGATTCAATAGCTATGCATATTGTATTTTAAAGTATAATCCAGAGGTTCAGCTGCTACGGCTTTATTTTGTCTAGTATGTCAACTAACTTACATAGCCACTATTATCTAATGTTAGTGAACTTCAGTATAGATGTAAATGCATCCACTTATTTGACTCGCCTATTGTGCTTCTGTTACATCTTCTTCTAACATCTCTGTACAATAATCCAATAATAAATGTGGGGAAGATGGCTAAACACTTGTCATTATGGAGAACATCACCATCCAAACTGGTTGTGGATACATTCACAGTTAGACAGCATTTTAATGTTGCAGGTTGCTAAAGCCCAATGTGAAATATTTTACAAAGACATCATTATACATTTAGCTTATGTTTCCCTTTGAAAATAGAGCTGCACAAAACTTGAAAAACAACATTTAATGTAACGGCATAATTTCACAAGCATTTTACAGCTCCGTGGGGAAGATGCCAATCTTTTTCTTTTTAAAGTCAAATCATTACTCATCAGTTATCGTGACGTCTCCAACTCTGATCCAACTTGCCCAATGAAAAAGTTATCAACTGCAGAATGTTAGACTTCATATCCAGACAGTCAAACGTTTGTGCAAATTGAGCCAGAGGTGAAACTGTTTATGAAATCAGACAGTGGTGCGGCCACAGATTTTCACAATACTGTGGACATGAATGGTGCCAACTTTCTTTACCGTTGTTCTGTAACAACCTGCCATCATGCTTTAGTTATTGTGGGAATGTATTGCTAAGCTCCCCACACAATTTACCCAACTGTTTCCAAAAGATACACTGCATAAGCCTACTCTCCCTCCTCTCTCCTTGTGTGGCACAAGTTGTTCTTAATGGGCAATGCATAATAAGACAAGATGCGATCAAAAACATTCTAGAGTGCTCCCATAAATCCATTTTTAGATTGCTCCCTAGAAGTCCCATTATGAGCACTTGCACTTGTGCCTCTGTGATGTTCATAGGATCTCATTCTCTGTGTTATCTGGTGAGTAGGGGAGGTGATGAATGAAGGTGGTGTGGCCACAAAAGTTTTTCATGAACCCTGAATGTTCTCTCTTAGATGCCTCGGGATGAATTCCCAGTGCATAACCCCATGAATGTTGCTAAAACAATAAGCATGCTTGGAAACTGTGGACTGCTGTTTGGTCTTCAGGTTGTAGCCCTAGCTCATCACCGGTGATGATCTCTAACATGAAAATCCGGTCACTGATACTGTTTGCTCTGTTTGAGGTCCATACTGAAATCGTAGCGCATTCATGCAAATGATTAGAATGGCACTTTAAAAATAGTAGCTTCACAGCAAGCAGTCCAGAGGTGCATAAGAAGATTATCCTGGATGGGAGACTGGCCAAAGTTAAATCAGGTATGACAGATTTTGATTGACTCATTTTTATGAGCCCACATAGTTGTTTTTCTTTGTTGGTGAAAGGGAAGATGAAGGGCCCAACGTGTGTTAGAGTATCTCAGTGAATCTAAGCTTTTCTTGGGTTATTTGCTCTACCCTCCATTCGGTAAATGTATTTTAGAAAGTCTTGCAAAATGAAACAGGTCCTCGGATTATATTGGGTGGTTTTCATATCTTTGGCCATATCTTTGGCTCATAAAAATTTGTGAAAACCTTTTTTAGGTCACACTAGCACCAGTTAAATACTGATGTCCTGAGGTGCATGGAGCTACATTTGGAGTGCACTTGGGTCATTGAATAGTCCCTCTCTTGTGACAACAGGAGTGAACTGATGCGTGAACCTTGTTTATGTCCCAGCTAAGCACAAGAGTAAAAGCTACTTTCGGCTGCTCCCTTATCAAGGGGTCACCACAGCGGATAGCTCCACATGTTCAATTTGGCAGAGTTTTTGTGCCAGATGCCCTTCCTGACACAACCCCTAGGATGATGTGTCTCAGGCTGGAATCAAACCAGCGACCTTTCGCGTGTAAGGCAAATGTGTTATCCACTACACTATGGAGGCACAACTAAGCACAAGAATATCCAGTCTAATTAAAAAAAAGGGGGGGGCGAGGCCACAATCTCAAATTTCTAACATTTATAATGCTTAATAATGATTGTATGGATTATATATAGGATTATATGAGCTCTATCATTCAGGAGGTTTTTTCTTCTGACCGTGAAGCCTTACTCATACTCTCAACCCTGACACAAATACAGGCTGGTCTGACACACCCAGCTCTTCCATGAGAATCAGCACATCCTCCTCAAGACACACACACATCCGCACCATCCCACATACTGTATCCCAGACCGCAGCAGTTCTGACTGGAAGCTCTGAATAACTGTTTAAAGATGTCTGTTTTTTTCTTTTCTTTTTTTAGCTCTGTATGCTCCATCACCCTCCGTCAGGCAGAGGAATGTGAGGGCTTGGCTTTCACTTGGCAAAAACAAGATCTGAGAAACTATGCAACTCAAGAATATAACAAACACACACAGCAAACTCAGTTTTGGCAGAGGAGTTGTCATTCTGCTCATTAACAGGTGGTTGTTTATTTCAAATGCGAAAGCTGCGACAGAACTGTAAAACAAAGCAGACAAAAAAGAAACCGAACTGATTTCAGTAAAAACCGAACACGATATCCATCCACTAATATGTGGCTCATCATGTTCATGATCATGGGAGGCTCAAACACAGGCAGGTGCGTCAAAAACATACTGGAGACAGACAAAACCATTCAATGCTACAGGCAGGGTTTTCTGATTCAACTGACCTGCATTTGTTTGGACTGTGGGAGGAAACTGAAGCACCTAGATGAAACACACAAAGGCCCGGGAGGGATTGGAAAACTGGAAAATGATCTGCTAGTATCTGATGACTGACGATCTGATGGCAAAGATCAGTATTCTGTGACTTCTGGTGTAGCCATTTGGATATCTGGTCCAATGAGTCCTGTTCTGTCTGCCGGTTATTGTTTATGAATACAAGTTTTAAAAAGCTACTAAAAAGGTAAACTGTTACCAAAAGTTTCAAATTTGCTCTTCAACAAATGCTTTCCCTCTTGGCTCTCCACAGAGACTGCAAAAGACTACTTGGACTAAAAGTGGACTGCAAACCAGAAAGCTTTCATTACAAAAACCCTTGTTCTTTGCCTAAAGATTTTGGATATCATTTTTACAGAGATTATAATAAACCTCGACAAACAAAGTTATGGGGGTTTATGAAAAGGTACAAATCATAGATAAATAGTATAAGTTGGACAAAGCAATCTTTATCACAATGGCTAATAAGCTAGTGAGGCACTTAGGCCTTCCTTAGGCACTTAGGAAGCCCTAAGTGTCTTACTAGCTGAATAATGTTGGGGATAAAGCTTTACAAGATGCCATAACCCGAACAAATGTGCTTTTTATTGAGTTGCCGACTTTTATTGTTTAGATCGTGACCAACATTTTTGATAATAAACGGATCAGAGTGCCTCAGTGGATCAGCAATGCTGCAGATAAACCGTTAAAAACACATTCTTTACCTACCATGCAAGGGTTCCTGCTATCGCTGTGCTGATGTATTCTCATTCCTGAGGTAAATCCACACCTGATACACACATGGAGGGTGTGGTGAACTGAGGAGCTACGAGCCAGCAGACATGTTGGCTCCCTCACACATAGATACATGCACACACACAGTCCTTCCCCGGTAGTTTTCCACAGAAATCTAACCCCCGGGATGTGAATGATGCTTTCACACAAAATGGCCACCGCTGGACGGCTTTCAAAATGGTACAAAGCTTTCCTTTTAACACGGTGGGGGAAATCTCTGGTTTTAACGACGCTACTTTGTGGGAGGGTTTCCCCCTTAAGACAGAGCATGCGGCCTGGGTGACTTTCACAAATACAACTCTGCATTGTCTTCAGATGTGTGCACACACTTAGCCCCTGTTGTTAGCTTTTAATAGTGGATACAATTCTAAGGCTTTTTCTTTGATGCATGTCCAGTTAATTTACTGGCAGGAATTTGTCTTGGTGAAACTGATCCGGAGACATAGTTCATGGAGCTTTTAATACATTCCTGGTGTAATAACAGAGGTAAGGCTTTGAAAACTCTGCAAAAGTGTGTGCACAAGGTGAAAATGAACAGCTGTGAATCTGTGAGAGAAAGAAAATGAATTTGAGGGTTCAGCATCATTTAAAATCTCTGTTGTGTGAAGTGACTGTGCAGAGTACACAACTCATATTGTAATCTGGTGTACTCTATCTTCTGAGGACTGTACTACGAAGCAGGATTTTAGGCTTTGCGAGGTAACTTCAGGGATAACCCTGGGTTTTCAGGGTTACAAAGGTGGTTCACTTCGAACCGAGTGCAACAACGTGTCAACTTATGCTGCACACTTGACCTGCTCAGGAGCAGGTTATGTTCGAGATAAGACATTATTATGTACGGAATTACTAACCACTCAATTCTCCAGTATTCTCTGGGAAAAGCCAACGGACCTCAGTGCACAGGCTGAAGGAGGGCCAGTAGGTTTTAGACTGGGGTTAAAGTGGGATTTGTCAGGTGAGGGAACCCTAAGATCGGGTGCACCCATGCCGTGTGGGGAAAAGAATCACTTAGAAATAAGTCACATAATAATTTGTGTTTGTAGACAGTATGAAGCTAGTATAACAGGTAAACTGCATCAAACTGCCCAGTTTTTAATGCAAGACAGTTCACAATATGAAACATAAGGTCACATCATGTCTAAATCCAATGTCTGATTAAAAAATCTCTAAAATGAATGAAGCCATTACAAGTAAGATTTAAATTTCCAGCTTATTAAATGTCGCTAGCCGAGCAGTCCTTACTTTCCTCTCCTGTCTTCTCTTTCTTACGTCTTTCTTCATCTCTGAGAGGGTCACACATTAACCTTTTTTTTTTTTTTCTCTCCCTGGGAAATACCACAACTGCACATTTATTTATGTGTGACAAACTGCACAGAAAAAAGTTTGTGTTTGATGATATTTGTTGAGCTGTTTGAAAAGTTGCATTTGAAATTACCTGCAAATTGAAAAGCAGTCTGCCGTTTATGCTCACTCCTCTTCAGCAGCACTAGCTAGATGCTGAAGTACCATGAACGCATCACGCATCAACTCAGTCGACAGTATTAGGTATTAGGACTTAATTACTGATATACTGATGGTGCTGGAATGCTGTTCAGGATCTTTCTGGTCCACTTGAACTCCTGGTTTTAGACAGAATCTAAAATTTTTTCTCATTCTCTGGTGAGCACAAATTAAGAAACAGACTTTTAGGAGCAACTTTATTCCTGCTTTTTTCCTGTTTGCTGCAAGCAAGTTTAAAGCAATTACATTTTTCTGTAAGCCTTAATATAGTAATATGATCCTCAGACATAACACCTAAACCTTGTACTTGGTGACCTTATGTAGAATTTGCAAGTAGTCTAAGCACACTTAGCCACAAGCCTTTTGACCATTTAATTGACCGTTCACAGAAAGCGGCATGCTCCGTAGTACAGGCCCCTGGTCTTGTGTTTCTGAAATTAAAGTTAGAATGGCAATGAAACTCTTTCAAAGCTACAACATTAATACAATGGCACTCTGTTCACTTGACTTTTTTACATTTATGCATTTCGTTTATGCATGTAGCATCACAGCTTTCGCAATACTGTTTTTCTGGAGCTTGAAGTAATTATATCTGGATGAGAGGGTGGAGCGCCTAGTTCTTACCTAACACTTGCAGGCTTTGTTAGCTGTGTGCATCCATAGACCATATGGGTGCACTGCACAGACACAGATACCTGGTAATTGGTGCAAAGTAACACCAGAATTTCCCTGACTAAGACTGGAGCACAGACTTCCTTCAGTGGCGTGCCATTTTATTTGTGAGATGATTTCATACATGACTTGAATTAGCTGAGGTGATGCCTAGCAGACAGCTATGGGCTGCAGGCACCTGTGTTGTGTGTCAAAGTGGTCGGTGCCTCTTATACTTTAAACTTTAGCATTCAATAAAATTTAAACAGGAGAGCGTTGAAAAAAAAGGAGACCAAAAGAGTTGTTTTATCATGCTATAAACATGTTTATTTATGCTTTGTTTGGTATTTTGGAGTCTGTGGGGACTGATCCGCTTTTGGGGCCAGCCTGAAGTGGACATTTGAAGAGCTGCAGTCACTTACGTGTTGACTTAATTTATCTGCTTTGGAAAAACACTCACTGCGATATTCAGCAGCAATGTGCAAATAATGTTTAAAGCAGAGGGTTTATATGAAATTGACAATGTTGCTGAAAAGCATCAAAGAATATCCAGAATTTGAATATGCAGGACAAAAGGGTTGTGGAGATTATATTTTGCTTACTATCACGGCATTTACATCTATGTTTTGTACATTTGAATAGCCTGGGAAGCCAGGTTCAGTGCCAGGGTGATGCTAATGATAAGGAGAAGTATCTGGTTCCCATTTAATCCCAATGGTACGCTGCGCTGAGGAATCTCCCTGTGGTGAACTGGTTTGAGTGGTTGCTATGCTGCAAACAGACGGTTGCCATGCTGGGAAGCAACCGCAGAGCCAGTCAAACAAACATCCCTTCTCTGAGTCACAGGCCGCCTCCCCCCTATGCTCTCACTAGTGCACGGAGTTCCCTCGCTAAAATCGGCCTGACTCGTATGTGATTATGCACGATTTCTCACTCGCTTACTTTCAGTTCCTCTGTAATCTTTCTCACACCATCCAGTCCCAGACACTGCCCACTCTGTTACCTTCTCTCTTCCTTTCCCTAGCTACTCTCCCTCCACCATCAGATAGGTTTGACAAAACAGCTTCTGGACGATATTTTTAGGGAGTCCCCCCCCCTTCCATTTTCTTTCCACCTTGTTCCACAAACAAGTAGTCCGCTCCACTTCTGGAGGAAGGAAAACTCAATTGACTTACTCATTACAGTCTCATCTGGCATGCACAGTTCAGCCTGCTGACCAAGTGCAGCTGTTTGTTTTGCTTTCTTCATCAACAGGCGCAGAGATGAAGACCAGATCACAGCGGCGTAGTGCCATGCTTAGGAATCCGCCGCCATTTGGACTGAATTTTAGAATGCCAGTTGGAGTGCCTGCTGGAGAATGTGAGAATGTGTGTAATGGTCAAAAGCTTGAGGGAATAGATGCATGAAAATGCATCATCTACTAGGCAAAACAATAAGTCATTGTTCATTATGAATTCTAAATATTTATTTGTCCCAACCTGCCACTAAATGCATGTAAACCTACATTAAACCCTGTTTGACAACAACTTCAAGAATCAGATTTTTTTTTTCTTTTGGGAAAACCTCTTCCATCCTTTAATCCTAATTTCTCTGTCACCTTCCACCCTCATATTCCTTCTTCCTTCCTTCTTCATCTTGGTCGGAAGTAGCTCAAGCAATGGGATTTTACTCAAAACTGTAAGTAAAAGCAAACCTTAGCTACATTTATGCCACAGGAACATTCACAGGACACTGAAAACCCTTGAGGACCTCAGTTCCTTTATAGTCACAAAGTCTCAGAGTGATACCCTGATGCATCAGTCCGAGATCACTGCTTGGGGATAGAGTAGGACTTGCACTGCTGAATGGCATCAACATCCTTTCAATGCCAGAGAGTTTGCTGGGATTTCCAGTATGTACAGGTCGGGTGCATTCACAGGTCATCCAGCCTTTGTGTTTGAGGGCAGTATTGTGGCCTTTTGGCTCTCATTGTTACATGTGTGTAGCCCAAGAACATTCCTAGAAAAAAAGGAGTGTAAGAAAGAGAGACTACACACCTCCACCATAACCTGCAGTGTACAGATGCATGGGTTTGACTCAGAGTGTAAAAGGTTACATGTGGTGACTTCTCACAAGAGGAGAATAACTCGGAGGAGGAGAAGAGGGAGCCATCAAGAAGCAGCCTTTCAGGGGTGTGCAAGGTGTCTAGAGACAGAAGGTGGAGATAAGAAAAGAAGAATGGAAAATGAAAGGATATAAATATTCTGCTTTTAAGATGCCTTGCAAAGTAGGGAAGCCAATTTTTGTCAGCAAATATGTATGAATCTTACAAAAGCTGTAATAGCTTTTGCTAGTCTGGAATGCTGGGTAGATACGGATGAAAAGAGTGCCTTCAGGAAGGATTTAACCCTATTTTTTGCTGCAGCTGTTGGCACACCAGTTTGTTGTCTCTGCATGTTTCATAGGTTTTGAATAAAGGAATGATAGAATAGTTGAGCTTTAAGTGGAAATAAATAGCCTAAGGACACGGGCAGACAGAAGTGTGCAGACAAGCTGGTTAAAAAAATAAAGGAAAGCAGCAAACTTGAAATTTGGGTGTGGTAGGGTGGAGTGATTTACATAAAGAACTGTGAAAGAAGAGCACAACTTCACCTACCACAGGCTGATATTTACTGGAGCATATACAGTCACCAGCATTAAAGTAGTCTAGCAGTGACTCTCCAAAAGTCAACTCAAAGCTTTAGATTCTTACAAAGAATAAATCAGATCAGGTTGAATGGTGAATGATATTTTGGCATGAAATAAGATGATGACCATCGCTATAAAAATCAGTGGCCATTGCACATTGTTGCGTAGAAACACGTGACCCATTTGAACAGCAGTCTGCAAGTAGCGTGTTTCTTTCACCTTGAACATGCTTGTGGATTTACAGAATCATGCAAAACAAGCTTTTCCCCACTTGAAAGAGACAGCCTACCCACATACTGGTCATACTGGGTCTGTGTTTACTGCAGAAATGCAGAGCTTCCTCACCGTGGTACATCATTGATGTCCGATTATTGTCAAACTCATTAGATGCAGCAATTTCTCCTGAAAAAAAGCAGTACATGGGATTGTAAAAATAAAAAAGTGTTTGTTGACATTTTCTGTTTTCTGTTTTCATGCATGAGTTTGTGTGGGTCGAGGCCAGCTATCGTTATCTAAACCGTGTCTTACCTGCTGGCTCACTTTCAGTTGAGAGTGGATCATCATGGTACCTTACTGGCTATTTGAGAGGTTTAGATTAAGACCCACCTTCAGCATGACCAATCAGATCACTGCAAATACTGACTCACCTGCTAGAGGACCTTGATAGGTATATAACAGTCTACAATATAGTGACAACTAAAATACAGTAGAGCAATAAAGATTATTTTTGTAGGTGTATTTATTGTTTTTCAAAGTGCAAAGAGGTCCTATTCAATGTTTTTTCAATTCAATTCAGTTTTATTTATATAGCGCCAAATCACAACAGTCGCCTTATGGCGCTTTATGTGTTAGGGTTAAACCCTAAAATAATGGACAGAAAACCCCAACAATCAGATGAACCCCTATGAGCAAGCACTTGGTGACAGTGGGAAGGAAAAACTCCCTTTTAACAGGAAGAAACCTCCGGCAGAACCAGGCTCAGGGAGGGGCAGCCATCTGCCGCGACCGGTTGGGGTCCTAATAAACAGATATGTTACCAAATTAA